>WBNO01000078.1:32748-62150 GCA_013400575.1 Peucedramus taeniatus
TGTGTGTCACCGGACCGGGGGGAGCTGCGGTGCTGCACCAGTTCTGAAGGAGGAATGTTTAGAAGCTGTAGGGGCTGCAGGCTCCCTGGAGGATAGTCTGGGTGCTACACGCTACGGGCTTTATGGGGAATGCGTGGGGGGTTGCACGGAGGCTGTAAGGGGGGCTGGATGGGACCTGTGTGTGACGTGTACAAGAAAACCTAATGGTAGGGCAGCGTAGCAGGTAAACCAGAGGAACACGGCTTTGGAAGTGGGAAAGAGTATGAAGGGGCTTAATGTCTGGTGGCATTTTTCTACCAGGCATAGAAAGCTGTGATATGCCTGCAAGAGCCTTTCTCAATTACAAGGAAATCTTACTTGGAAGGACCACAGGACTAGCAATGTGATAAAGTTGGCGGTATCCACTCAGAGCAAAAAAGCACAGGGATGCTCTGGCCCCAGGCTGTTGATCAGCTCTTGCAGCAACAGTTGCAGCCAGGAGGTAAATGCCATGAAGAGTGCCCATTGCTCTCAAAAAGACTCCTACAGATGCAGGATATGGCCCAGCAACTGAAACATGTTGGTTCTTTCAGTTTGGGTCCATCTTATTCCCCTTTAGTGTAATTGGGGAATTGAGAATATAAATGAGCTGAAGCTAGAGGTGAATGAAGCAGCTGAAAAGCCAGGCTCAGAGAGCAGCAAATTGCTTAATTGTTCTACCTACATGAGCATGCAGATCTCAGGGCAGGGCATCCTATCAGCCAGGGAGTCTCCAAGCAAGGGAGCCCACTAACATGGTCGGGCAATTGAAGGGTGGAGCAGGTGTGGGGCTTTCATGCCAAGCATGGCCAGCCCTGCATTTAAAACAATTTAAAATCCTAGTTCTCCAAGAATGAGAATGGCACTGTGGCAGTCCTGATTGCTTCTTCCAAGTGAAGGAAAACCTATATCCCTATTGAGCTGCAAGAGCTCTTAGGAGGACAGTTGAGGGAGGGGGATGTGTTTTCGTGTGTCCACATTACTGGGCTCCTCAAGGTCAGCCTTGATCCTTAGCTGAATAAACTCTTCCAAGGTAAAGGTCCTTTGTCATTCATTGATATTACATCCAGTTAATGTGACTGTGAAGCTCGTAAGAAGTTGGTATTGAGATCTTTACATACCCAGAATACCTAGCAGAGATATTGAGGCTTCAGTCTTCCTTTTAAAGTTCATTACTTTCCAGTGTTTTGGGATTTTTTTTTCTAAGTGTATGGATGCTTAGAGATTGAGACACTTGTAAATAAATTTACTATTCATAGCACATTTAAAACAGAAATATTTGTAAGCTGTGTCTCACTTTAAAATCATATTAAAAGAACCGACAACTGAAGGGGTCTTTTCCACATGAAAGCACAGAATTTACTTGTGAACTCAATGAGTTTTTTGTTTACTACACTTTACTTTGTATGCCAGAATTTTCTATGCAATTATCATTTAATCGGAAGTCATCACTAAAAAGTTCAAGGATTATCCCCAAACTAGCATGACAGCCATGGTAATGATAGTGGAAGACTCACACTGAAAATGAGTAATACAGACAGCAAAAAAGGCATATTCTGTCAAAGTGCTCATTTTAATTCAAATCTACCAAATAATTTGTGAGTTTGCTTTAAATAAGCCCTGACAATATCAGAAACAAAATCTAACCACCATTAAAAAAATCTATTTGCCTTATCAAGTTATTTCTATGTATGGGAAGTAAATTGTCTCCATTTTTCAAATGAAAAGAAGTGATGGATCCTATCAATGTACCACCTTTAGAAGCACATGGTCTAAAACACAAGATACAGGCAGCCTTTACCTACCAGATAAGAGCTCTTGTTGTCATGGATGAAGCCTGCTGAGAAGTCCTGAGCATGAAGTAAGGAGGACAATCAGAACCTCATATTAACAAAGTTAACATTAGAAACTGCAACTCATGTCTAAAGACAATTCTTAATTTTTGATGTGCTGAAATAGCAGCAAAGTTTATGCAAAATAAGCCAGGTAAGACTAATAAGTGCATTAAAAGCGAGTACATCCAAAGTTTTCTTAGTGGGTGACACTACTGCATGTTCACACCTGTCATACACCACTGCATATTCATATCCATCAGTATGAACCCATACTCATTCCTCACATAAAGCACACATCCCAATTATGAAAAGGCTATGTCTTAGTCCTTCAGAAAACTATTACTTTCTGTTTTCTCTATTGAAAATTTTATCCCCTCTGTCAAAAAGCATGTATCTAATGGACCTAGTGGATTCTAAAATTCACGAAATGTATCTGAATCCACAGTAATACCTGTGAACTTCTTCTGCCACCCATCCAAGATCTGAGGGTAAAAATTTATATTTGTCACTTCAGTCCCAATTAAATTTTCGTAGTTCAGTAAAATCTTTTATTTACTGCTCAAGGAAATGTATAGTTACACACTATATGAGGGTACAGTGAACTTTGAATTAAGCCTTCAGTTTACAAGCTGTCAAACACAGAAGCATTTTTCAAAGGACTCTTTTTTAAGGGAAAAAAGTGCCCTATTTCTTCTTTTTCTCTGTTGGAATAACACAGTATCCATCAGTCCTTGAAAAGTCTCTTCCTAGCAAATCCTTGTCTCCTTTGTCCCAGCGAAAGACCATCTTTATAAGTGAGCCCTGACAGGAGATGGTCAGTGGCTAAAGATTCTGAAAAGAGCTTATTTAATGGGGAGAAAGAAATTGAATGAATATGAGATTGTTTATTTTGTTTACTGTTAATTTTGTTTACTGGTAATTTTTGAGGCCTTTTTGAGAAAGGAAATTATTCTCTTGATGTTGAAGCATCATGAAACTCAGATTTCTTTTTTTCAGGGTCCAGAGGAAAACCATTGTAGCAGAGGGAACAGAGAACAAGGAATGTGACAGAAGATACAGCTGGTTTTAGTTTTTCTTATCTCTTTGTTCTGAAGCAGCAGAACTCAGCTTTTAGGAAAAAAAACTAGGTACAAGGATTGTAAGACGAATTAATTTTGCATTTCTGTAGCAAAACTGAATAAATATTTGATCCAAACACCTTTGAAATTGTGGCAGTCAGTTTAATGGGAGGACAAGATTCCACTGAAAATAAAGAGAATCTCAAGAGTACCTAGAATGCAGTGATACTTGGTTAGAGAACACTAACAGAATTAAGTGGGCTGGCCTCTTGTTGCCTTGGGCATACTGATTTGAACAAACCCAAGTCNGTTTTGTTTTGTTTTGTTTTGTTTTATTTCTTTGAGGGAGGGCAACAGATTTTTAAAAAATCTTCCTAGCTAACACTTTTGGTCTAATTCTTTAATTTTACCTCAGATCTTCCATTTCATATCTATTCTATTTTCATAGTTGCTGTGTAAATGAGAACAATATTTTTGCTAGGTATGGTGATATGACAAAAAAAAAAAAAAGTCTTTGAATTCCATCTTGAATACTTTTACTGACACCAGTACATTAACGTATCATCAAATTGGGTTTTCCTGGTTTAGCTGTAAAAGCAAGTCTTGCACCTCTTCCATCTTAGCTTAGACTGACTCCTGGCAAGAATGAACTCTGGAAGGGGGCTCTGTTTCCCATCATCCGTGGGTCCAGCATCTCAGGGCTGATACCTCTTTTTTTTTCTAGTAGAAAAATAGGGTATTATGGGCATAAGTTCTGGGGTTTGATCCTTTTTCTTCATCTTTCCAATCACAGGTCACAGGTTGCATTTACCTTCTCCTCACAGGAGATCAAGGAGGACTGTCTGATACTATCATGACATAGCAGGGCTGCAGAGCTTTTTTCTGTGTTCAGTTTCTTTTTTCTATATCCAGATTTCACAAATATTACTTTTTTAGTGGGTTTTACTTGCTATGCAGGAGATGAAGCAACATATTTCTCCTCCACAATGCAAGAAACTAACATCATTGCTAGAATCTTCAAAGTTCCTAACACCATGTAGATACCCTTATAACAAATTAGTTCCTCTCCTTGCAGTTCCAGCAACTCACCCTGCACTGTGAATTGAAGAGATGTATAAAAGCAGTTCCATTCCCACTCTTAAATGTAAGCTGTCATGTGGAGGGAAAGCTGTATGTGGAATAAATATGAAAAAAATATATGCATTCTACTAACCTCCTCGAAGAAACTGAGTTTGATTCCCCAACATTCTTATACAGACAAAGCTGGCACTGGTAAACAGGATTCATTTAATTAAATTGTAGTCTAGTTTTATATGGTACAAACACACATGCAAAACCTTTGCAAAAGAACGCAGTCATTATCTATAACCATATGTGATGCTACCATGTACTTTTAGGGTCAGAAAACAAAAATTATTAGATGAAAATTAATTGCAAGGGAGTTCTACATTCCTACAATGCACCTGAAGAAGCTGGAACTGAGACTGATGAGTAGAATAAGTTTTCCAACTCTCATAAAAAACTTAATCAGTGAAAAGACATAATATCAGCAGTGGAATTTAGCTAGGATATATTAACTAAACTGACTATATTAACTATTAACTGACACTTTTTCTAGGTATTTCATATGCTGGGGTTTAGGTCACAAAGTGGGACTATCATGTACATTGACAAATAGGTGAAGACGACAGAGGCACCACATTTGCTTGGGTACCTCTCCCTTCATGCCTGATTCGAATTTGAAGTCAAATTGAGTTTGATGTGGACCAAAGTATACTAAACTGAACATGTCTAATTTCCAAACATGCCTAATTTCCATTGAGAAACTATAAGGGATTTCAGGCTAGCATGGTATCCATTCCCTAATACCTGCTGATGAATAACACTGCTAGAAATATTGTTATAGGTAGGATGCTAATTGAGGGCAAAGTAAGAAAAAAAGAAGGAAATTTCCCACAGTCCACTTAGAAACCTTAGAAGAAAATGCTGTAATAAAGTGGAACTACTGTTTGTCCTACAGTAAGATCTTCCGATATTAATAATTATTTCTTTTGTAGGCCCCAGCAATTCTAGATTGAACAGCAGATAAGTACAATGTTGAAACTCACTTTTCTTGTTTGGGAGAGTAAGCATTTTATTAATCACTTCAGTGGTATGCACATACCACTGCAATTTTTCTCCTACTTTTTTTTCTGTGCCTACTCACCTTAACACTGATTTTTTAATGTTAAATTTTACTTCATACCCTGTAGTAAATACCGACATATGTGTAGTTAGCTTTCTTCATTATAGTACCTTTGGACTTCTCATAAAGAAACTAATTTAGTTCAGAAAATACCGGTGGAAAACACACTAAAAAGTAGGTCCTTGCTCAATCAGGTATTGAGCAATTCATCCCAAACGTGGCTATCTCCAGCAGTCAGTGTGCCTCTTCCCAAGGGTGACATGCAATTAAGAAAGGGGTCTTGGGGGAGGCATATGGATGAAGCTATGGTGTTGCATGCATAGTATTGCCACAGGAAGACCATTACCTGTAACAAGGCAACAGCTGTCCCCATGAAGCCCAAGTAAAAGGTATCCTGACTTTGTACTCTCTACCATGTCCCTAAGAAAATCACCCACAGTCCCTTCTTTTCATTGTTTTAGTATATTTCCATTATGAGAAGATGTGCAATTTAAAAGAAACATGTGAATGATTTGATATTATTCTGTTCTTTGTTAAATTTTACATGGAATTCATTCTGATAGAAATCTAACTTTTTCCTAGGATCATATATTTCACTGTCAGAATGTGTTTCGTATGTTTTCTGCTTCTGCACCATTGAGTTTTCTCCTTAAAATATATTTCTCTACTTGGAGTTAGAAAGGACTCCTATAGCCTCTACTGAAATTAAGTCGAAGTGCAGATACATGGCTGGTCACACAGTATTCTCAAAGTTTGTGTTCAGACATATGTAAGAAATAAGAAAGTTGTCTATATGCTAGCCAAGTGTCAAAATGCTGACTTACCTGACTTCATTCTCACAACAGTACTCACCTTTATTCCCAGCCTAGTTCATATAACTGTATCAATATATCTTCACATTTAATTAGCTCTATAAGAACTACAGGGGTGTAGTGGATTGGAAACTCATCTCCTGAGCCCTGCCTTGAATTTAAGTAAAGCAATGCTAAAATCTTCTTTTATTTCATCCATTTGTAAAATGGATAAGAAAACAGCCATGATGGTCTATACAATACTACAATCTTTACTTATAGTTATTCTAAGCTGTAAGAGTCTACACCGCACAAAAAAATCCCTTATAAATGTTGCCAATTCCCTATTATACTTCTTTGCTCCAGTTTAAAGAACCCAGAACAGAAAAGAATAACACCAAGTCACACGTTCCACTCTTTCTGAGCATACGATGTGTCTCAGAAATGATCAAAAATCCACAAGTGCATCTAATTTTTTTAAAAAGCTGCATTTTTACTTATTTTTATACTACACAAAATTTTACTCTATGATATGCCTATGGACTTCGCTAACTTCTGTGAGCCTGACCATACATAACCATAAGCATAAGTGATTTAGGTACATTTCTATCTCTTTCCTTCACATTGCTAAAAACATATTCTGATCCTCCCAAAATGTTACTTTTTATATTTTTAATTTATTTTGTAAGGAGCTCCCTTTTAAAATTTCTTAATTCAAAGCAACTTACTAATTTTCTGTGCTCTGCAACTGAAGGGGTTTGCAGTTCCACAAAAATCTCTGGCATTCATGGATTCAAATGGAGTTGATTTGAAAAAATAGCAGAGTCAGTAAAATTCTAAAATCTAATGATTAGACAAACAAATCCAGCAAGCTTTAGCTGTAGGAAAAAAATGTTCCAAGGTTTCCAGAGAAGTGCTGTGACTCTTAATGAGATCTCCTTCCTTTCCTTTTCTACCTTCCTGATCACACTTGTAAGGAAGACTGAGTCCTGACTTTCAGAAACACTTATATTATTTCTTGTGCAGTTGAATTCAGACTGTTTGTTGTTGCTGGGTTAGATTCAAAGTGTCATATGTGCTAATATAGTTTGTTGGTTTTTTTTCTGACAACTCTGACAACATAAAATGTTGCATAACATGGGGATATATAAATTGTGGAAAAACATGACCATGACCACAGAGAAACAGGAAAATTAAATACAAACAATCTTTATAAAACTTCTTTCTTGTTGCCATCCAAAAACTTTGGCATCATCTATTTTTTGCAAGAGATACCATATCTCTAGAGAGAATATATGTACACACATATGCATAAAAAAATCCAAGCAGAAGTTATCATATCAATATCTAATGAAAGCCTGTACCCATTAAAATAAAACAATACTGAATGCTACTAATGACTGTCAACACTTACAAACATTTTTGTTCTATTCCTCATATCCTTTTTTTTTTTTTTTCCCTGGAATTTTCACAGCACTGTATGTTACTATTACAGGAAAACATTTCAAAGACTTAAATTGGTTTGATTTCAATAGAAAAAGATAAAAAAACCTTAAAATTAAATAGTTTTAAATGTTTAACTGGACTGCAGACATGGCTTTCAGCATCTCACCAGGTGGGGACACTAGGAAAGAAGGAAAATACAAAAAGAAATGCTGTCTGGCTAGAAAGCATGGGTAGGCAGAAGGGCATGCCTTAAGCTAATGATTTTTCAGAGCATATGCCTTTGTGTACTGGCTCAAATGAAAAACTTATCTCTAAAGTAGATGCTAAGTAACTTTCACTGCTGCACCGTTAATACATTCCCAGATGCTTCTCAGCTTTGATGTTATAGTGCCTGGGAGAGGGGAAACTGCTGACTGCCTCTTCAGATAGCTTCTCTTTGGGTTGCCTCATTCCATGAGATATATTTGCCCAGCCAGGACTCTCCTACAGGTCCTGATACATTGTGAAAGAGAGAGAGTAGAAAAGGGCACCCAAACATGAGAATGAGGTGCTGGGTCTTATTTACTGAGGGCTTGGCATCACATTTTTCTTCTGAGATCTTGCTGGAGCTCCTCAAAACCTCTACTTTGAAAGACCACAAGTACTTCAGGTCTCAATAGAATAGAATTTTCCTCTCCATTCTGGTCTGGATGATATTTTTGGATGTTGGCCAACTATTAATGTTCCATGGTGAATCTTTTTTAAACTTCAGGCTAAACTAATAAATTAGTAATATAAATAGCAGGGGAAAAAACTCAGCCACCTCTGTCTTTAATTGCCTGTTATAATCACAAGTCCTATGATAATTTCTGTTGCGTGCCATAATAAATCATTAGGTGATTTTTTAGGTTCTAATGATTATTCAGCTCAAGACAGAGCAGCTATTATAACATAGTTTCACTCCCAGAATAATCTGTTTCTTACTATACTCCTTTACTGTTTTTGAAACAAAGGATGCTCAAGTAACAGACATAAAGTCAGTGGATATATTCAAGCATGGCTGACTCCTAAGTCACCTTTTGTTGTTATAAAGTGCCTATACTCAAGTAGCCTTTTTCAATATTCTGCTTTTCCTTATGCATATGGGGTTTTTTACATATTCTAAAGCAAATTTAAAAAAACTTCAGTGGTATTTATTATCTACAAAATACAGAATCATACCACAGTTATGGTTAGAACGGACATTTAAACTAAAGGTAATGATGACCCATGGCAGTGACATCCTTCACTAGATCAGAGTGTGAAATCTGAACTTGGACACTTCCACTGGTGGGGCATCCACAACTTATGTGAGCAACCTGTTCCAGTGTCTTAACACCTCATTGCAAAAGATTTCATCCTTATATCCAAGCAAATCTACCCTGTTTTAGTTTAAAACCTTTGCCTCCTGGTAAACACCAGGACCCCCAGGTGCCTTTCTGTGGCACTGCTCTCCAGCATCTCATTTGTCTGTACATCCAGGGCTGCCCCATGCCAGGTGCAGAAGCTCGAATGCCATGGGAAAACACAGGATATACAGTCATTCCAAGCACTGGCTGCAGAACCCCACCACAGCCAAAGCTGGAACTTCCATAAGTTCATGAATCAAGGTCTAAATTAAGCTCTTTGAGATCCAAATTCAGCTGTGAGCCTGCATGTTCTCCTTTCATATAGACTTTTAAAATAGTGATATAGGATGTAGATAGAAGCATGATCTGGGCTTCTTTCCTAAAGCTTATTTCAGTGGTTTGGAAACCATGTTCCTAAAACAGCATCTGGGGAAAAGAATCACTGTGTCTTCTTTCATGACTTGCACTCCAACACTGCAGGTAAACACTTGAACAGTAACCCAAAAAATAAACTTGTTATTTAATATAATCATATTGTTGTTAAGTAAGGGTTAGTATCTGAAAAAACTTTTCCCTAAATGCAATCTGACATTCAATCCAAGTGTTGAAACTGGTTTTTCAAAGGTACTGTTAGCTTTTTTTCTAATTTGAAAAACTCTATTTCACCATTCTTCAATACTAACAAACAATAAAAATATTTCGCCAAAAATCATAGACACAATGTTACAGACATATATGAAAATGCAAATCTACTTAAGGTAGGAGAAAATCAGAAGTTTAAGAATGCAAGTTTTACTCTAACTTAGAGTTGAGTGTCCACTTTAAAAAACAGGATGAACTGGAGTCCTAATTTTTTTTCTTTTTCTTGGCTCAGAGAAGTCAAAACACAATGCTTACTAATGTCTTGCTCTCAAAGTTGCACTGAATCTGTCTGGAAGGATATATGACATTTTTACTTGTCACTGTGCAAACATGTGAGATGTAAATAAATACTGGTGATAGACAAAGACACTTCAGCCTGCATTCAGTGTGAGTATGATAGTACTGCAAACCAGCACTGCAGTTTTCTCAGAAGTGGGTTTGCAGTGACCTCTGTAGGACAGACCTGAGACAGGGTCTTTTCATGCTTCAGACTCACTTTCTGAGAAGCCATAATTGTATTGGACACTGCTGCAGCTTCAACATAATCCCAGTGCAGATTTTCTGCATACTCATATTAAGATAGGAAAGAGCGCCTTCAGCCCCCAATACCCAGAATGCCTGACAGTTCTGCTGTGGCAGTGTGTTGTGACCTCCCCACTGGTCCCTTTGGTCTTTGACATCTTAGTGCCATTTGTGAATATGGTTAATTTCTGAACAGTAATTTGTGTGAAACCACGTGTTTTTGCTAGATTTCAAGTTCTACAGTATACAGAGATCCTCTGGCAACCAGATTGGCTCACATCTCACATGGAGATACAGCTGCCAATTACAGAATGTTCAATTCAGTGTGACTGTTGGGATTATTTCTTGAGTAACTGTGCTGCAAGACAGGGACGGTTTGTGCAGAATTTTGATCTCTTGCCTCTTGAACATTTTTAAGAGAGCAGCATCATCTACCTGCTCCTCCAGGGAAAAATCATTGGGGAAAAAGGAGAAGTTGAAAACATTAAGTTACAGGTTCACACACTTCCTATCCCAGCCCAAGTTTCTGAATCAAAGAAACTTGATTCTGAATCAAAGAGACAAAATTAATTCCAATGCGTGTTGTTAAGCAAAATTTCTTTGACTAGTTCAAGATTCATACTCCTCACTCATCCAGGAAAGCTGCAGTAATTTATTACTCTTCATGACTACCCTATACAGGCCTTAGGACTAATCACCAGTGTACAGGAAATCCAAGAGATTAAGGCCTGCCAGCAAGAGTTTGTGAAATGAGCATCTTGCTTGACCAACCTGATCCCTTCTGTGACCAGGTGACAACCTTGGAGGATGAGGAAAAGGCTGTGCACATTTCTCCTTGAACTTTAGTAAAGCCTTTGACACTGTTTCCCACAACATTCCCCTGGAGAAAGTCTCTGCTCATGGCTCAGACAGCACACTGTTCACAGGGTAAAACCTGGCTGTATGGCCGGGACCAGAAATTGGTGCTGCATGGAGTTACATCCAGCTGGTGGCCGGTGACCAGAGCTGTTCCCCAGGGCTCAGTACTGGGGCAGTTCTGTTCAATCAGTGGCGTGGATGAGGGGATTGAGTGCACCCTCAGTCAGTTCACAGATGACAGCAAGCCGGGTGGGAGTGCTGATCTGCTGGAGGGCAGGAAGGCTCTGCAGAGGGATCTGGACAGGCTGGATCAATGGGCCAAGGCCAGTGGTGTGAGGTTCAACAAGGCCCAGTGCTGGGTCCTGCCCCTGGGTCACAACAACCCCAGGCAGTGCCACAGGCTGGGGCAGAGTGGCTGCAAAGCTGCCCACAGGAAAAGGAGCTGGGGGTGCTGGTGAGAGCAGCTGAACATGAGCCAGCAGTGCCCAGGTGGCCAAGAAGGCCAATGGCATCCTGGCCTGTGGCAGCAACAGTGTGGCCAGCAGGAGCAGGGCAGGGATTGTCCCCCTGTACTCAGCATTGGTGAGGCCACACCTCAAATTCTGTGTTCAGTTCTGAGCCCCTCACTACAAGAAGGACATTGAGGTGCTGGAGCAGGTCCAGAGGAGGTAATGGAGCTGTGAAGGTTCCAGAGCACAAGACCTATGAGGAACAGCTAAGGGAGCTGGGGTTGTTTAGGCTGGAGAAAAAAAGGCCTGTGGGGACCTGCTTTGGACAACTACCTGAAAGGTTGTGATGAAATTATCTGTCATTTCTTCCAGGCAGTTAGCAATAGGACAAGAGGAATTGGGCTCAGGAAGGTTCAGGTTGGATATCAGGAAAAATGTCTGCACTGATGGAGTTAAGCATTGGAACAGGCTGCTCAGTGAGTGGCGGAGTCACCATCCTTGGAAGCATTCAGAAAAAAAAAAGAAAAATATGGTGCTTCTTGCTGTGGTTTAGTGGGCATGGTGTTGTTTGATCAGTGCTTGGACTTGGTGGTCTTGGTTATCTCTTCCAACCTAAATTATTCTGTTACTCTGTTACCTGGGACACAGTATTGTAGCAAAGAAACCCAGACAAATGCTTGGCTATACTGGCAAAGGTAAAGACGGCAGGTCTGGGGAAGTTATCATTTTCCTGTTAATGATTCAGCCTTTGTGAGGTGGCTATGAATTGCTGTGTCCAGTTTCGGATCCCAAATAATATAGGGAAGAGATGGGTATATTGGGTTAGATTCAGCAGAGCCCCCCAGCCTTCCATCAGCATGGGAAAAGGGGGAGATATGTTGCTTTTTTGACTTCATAAAATGATAAGATACTTTGTGTTGGAAAGGACCTTTGCAGGTCATCTAGTCCAACTCCCCTACAGTAAGCAGAGACATTTTCACCTAGATGAGATTGCTTAGAGCCCCCTCCAACCTGACCTTGAATGTTCACAGGGATGAGGCATCCATAAGGTTTCTGGGCAACCTGTTCCAGTGTTCTACCACCTCATTGTAAAAAATGTTTTCCTTACATCTAGTCTGAATCTACCCTTTTCTTCTAAAAGTGGTACCTTTTGCCCCATTGTTTCAGTGCCTCCAAAAAAAGTCTGTGTTAATCTTCCTTATAAGCCCCCCTAAGTATTGAAAGGCTGCAAATAAGTTTACCTGAAAGCCTTCAGGCTGCTCTGATCTGTTCATCCCCAGCCTGTGTTAATACCAGAGGTTGCCCCAACCCAGATCCAGCACCTTGCATTTGGTCTTTTTGAAACTCATAACATTTGCATGGATCCACTTAATGAGCTTGTCCAGGTCCCTCAGGATGGCATCCTGCCCTTTACATGTGTCAACTGCACCACTCAGCTTGGTGTCATCTGCAAACTTGCTGACAGTGCTTGATCCTTTTGTCTGTATCATAGATAAAGACACTAAACAGAATCAGTTCCAAGACAGATTCCCCACGGACATCATTCATCACTTATTTCCAGACAGACCTTGATCTGTTGCTCTCTAGATGCAGCTACGCAGCCTTGTCCACTGAACAGTCCACCCATCAAATCCTTCTCTCCAATTTAGAGAGAAGGATGTTGTGGGGTACCATTACAAGGCTGTAAAGAAGTCCAGATAAATGTCATCTTTATCCTTTTCTTGCCCACTGATCTAGTCCCTCCATCACAGAAGGCCACTGTGCTGGTCACGCAAGACTTGCCCTCAGTGAAGTTGTGCTGGCTGTCTTGAATTACCTCCACGCGCCATAGCACCTCCTCTACGTAGATCTGTCCCGTACTCTTCTTAGGCACAGAGCAGAGGACTTCTCAGGGTCCTCATAGATGGGTACAATGTTTCCTTTGCCACTCACCTGGGACTTCCTCTGATTGCCATCACTTTTCAAGTATTATGGAGAATGGCCTGGCAACCACATCAGCCAATTCCCTCAGGACTCTGGGATGTATCTCATCAAGTCACATAGACTTATGTCTGTTCAGATTTCTCAAGTAGTCTCAAACCTGATCTTTTCTTACAGTGGGAGGACTTTGCTCCCCGTCCACTCCAGAGTTATGGGAAGAGATTGCCAGGGAAGAATGAAGGGGAAAAGCTATTGAGAACCTGAGCCTTCTCCTCATTTCTTTTGATGCCAGTTTTATTCATCGGGGGGGTTACACTTTCTCTTCTCTTCAACATCCTCGTGGGAGGATACAGGGAAGGTAGACACAAATTCTATTCAGAAGTGCACATCAGTAGATGCAAAAGAAAGAGACACAAGCTGGAGCATGAAAGGCTCAGACTAGAAGTATTAAAATGTTATTTACCATGGGTGTGGTTAGACACACTGGAATAGGGAGGTTTTAGAATCTGTCTGCCTGTACAAGGCTGTGATTGACTTGCTCTTATTGAGCATGATGATGGACAGAGTGATCTCCAGAGGTGCTGACAGGGTCAACTACTTGTGATTCTTTCAGTTGTCTTCTACACAAGATCATGCCAAGAAAGCATTGATATTTTTTAATTTACTGCTGTTTAGTTTAAACTAACAAAAAGCAGTAACTATTCAGCTCCTAAGTCTAGCCTCTCAGAACAAAAACATTCCACTGGCAAATACCATATGCATCATGATTTTAAATTTCAAAAGCTTCAGAGAGCAGTACAAATTCTAATGCTGTTGAGGACTAAAAGAAAAATGTTTTATAGTTCTTCCAACTGAAATTACCATGAACAAGCACTCAATTTCCATGAAGATACCATCGAGACATAATGAACCGTTTGAGAAAATGGTATTGAACTGAGACATCTACATCAAGCTTGTTTTTACTTCAAACAATTTTTATCTTGAAAAATAAATCATGTCACGGCTGAAAAAAACACATTTCATAGGTCTATTTAAGTGTTTTTTATGTGAAGAGCACCTCAATTATTGGCAATACAGGTGGTGAAATGTTGTTCTCTATTTACAGATGAAAAGCCTGATTGAGTCTGGGTGTATTTACAACCTCTCTCAGCAATTCTAAGGTTAATAATGCAGTCTTTGCCTTTATGCTACCAGTGAACAGCACTTAAGCAGTCACCTGGAAGACCAGTGGGAACAGAAAAAAACATTTTCTTGCAGCAATTATGTCATAATTAGCAATTATGTCATAAGTTCATATCCTCATGCTTCACTAAATATATTTCTATTCCCATAAAATATTGAGTCACCCTTTTGCCAAACCAGGAACAGGTGCGGGAATAGGGAACATATCAGAAAGAAGTGCTTCCTCCACCACACAGAAAACTAGTGTCTGAATCTTGTTGGAGAAGGCCATGTATCTGTTTTTCCTCAAACTGTGTCTCAATACCTCCACTATCAGCAGCACAGTGCATCCACCAATCTGTATTTCACAGCCTATTGTGTTTTCTTTGTGCCCAGCATCCCAGTTAGGCAGACACAATTCAAAGACACAATTACAGACACAATTCAAAGACTTATATCATCCATACAACTCCAACCTCCCAACCAGGCATAAGGCAGCAGCCCAAAATGTCATTCAATGAACATAGTCTGTTTGCATGGCTTGTGCTCATGAACATAGTTCCTTTATGCCATTTTGTTACTCTCCAGCTCCAATATAGGACAAGAGAGGTCGAGGTCCCAGCTGAAGCACATTCCTGTCTACTCTCCCCTTGGAAACAGAAGGTGCTGCACCTTTCTGCACCAGTGCTGAATAGACAATAAACTCTTCACACAGCTGAAGCTCATCCTACATGGAGACTTTCAGGCCAGTTGAATAATGAGGCTTTATATCTGAATAAAACACAGGCCCATGCCTCCTCATACTTTCTCACAAGCTAGTCAGGGCTTCACAGACAAGGGCTGATCCACAGAGTAGGGTGTGCCAGGTTGTGTATGAAAAAAGTGACTCAGGAACACCCAAGCTCTGGATGTCAAGGATGCCACAAGAGTGAAATAGAGGTAGGAAAACATGCCATAAAACAACATGCACTGTTATGGCACATAATATGCCCTGTATGGCATGACTAGATCAGCATGAAACACTTCAGGAGCTTCAAATATGAACATCAATTTCAGCATAAAGTGTTCTCACTAGGCTTTAAGTGTGATTGGGGAAAAAAAATTGTGCAGAGAGAAATGCTTATTTGTCCAGGGCCAAATAAGCCCCGGACAAATAACCTCACCCCCATTAATAAAATAATTCAAGAAGAATAATAACCTCAGTATCTGTAAACCCCATTAATAAAATAATGCAAGAAGTGGAATTTAGAAATCCAGTCATTTCCACAAATACTCCTTTAGTTTGTTTCACCAGTGATTTTTATAAGCCATTCTTCTCAGAGCTGCCCCTTTTACTTTTTTGAAAGCAAAATGTGCTCCTATCAATGAAGTTATGTGACAGGTCAAGAGTTTCTTGAGAAAATAATTTGGATCTCTGGGCATAATTTTTCCCATTACTCCAATAATTCATCCACTAATATATTATCCTACCAGAGCTGATACATAAAAATATGAAGGCACTAGATTTTCTTCCTTTGGCAGTCAAATAGCCTGCAGGTAGGAGCACTTCACAGAGAGCTTAGAGTGATCTTGGTATCTGAGACTGGGCAATGCTTTACTTATTTACTACAGATATACAATATCAACTCCCTCTGTGGGTTATTCCCTCTGTGGAACAACCATTCATTTAATCCTGCAGCAGTTTTTCACATTTACTTCACATCCTCCCTTCTGAGTTATTTCTTCCACCCTGGAGAAAACCCAAAGCCCTAGCTGGCACGTATGTGAAGCCTGTTCCCCCAGCCATACCCTGATCATATTTATATTGTATATCTGTAGTTGTTTCAAAACAGTTGTTTCAAACTGTTTCCACAAAAAGTGTTTCACTGCTGCTTCAAGCTACCTGTGAAACTGCAGTAAAGCCTTCTCTAAATGCTGAGAACTTTTCTTGAGCATCACCGTTCCCAGGGACAGACTTACACTTAATGGTCATTTTCACAGCAGATATATATGAAAACCTTTGTAACATGTCAAACATTTAATATAAAAACTTTCTGTAGCTTGCATTACATTGTTTTGTTGTAGGGTTTTTCTGTTTGTTTGTTTGTTTATTTGTTTCAATTTTGTATGTTAGCTATGCACTGATTTAATGTCTGTAAGGCTAAGCTGTCTTTGTGTAAAGGGGTTAGAGGTGATGATAAGTTAGCTTTACGCAGAAACTGAGCTACACCTTAGATCTGGTGTAAAGGAGGATCCCTGTATGGACAAATAGTGATAACAAGCAGTGGCAGAAGTTGAAGATATCTAATATGGAAAAGATATTTCTGGCAAGTGAAACAGTTCTTTGATAACAGCAGGATGTTCAGCCTGAAGAGGCATTAGTACTTCCGCAGCTACTTTGACATTTAGTATGTTTCCATTAAAAATCTGTTGTATTTGTTGTAGGAGCTGTAATGTCCTGAAGGATCTTTGCTGGCAAGATGAGGAGTTACCAGAGGAAGTGATCAGGCGCACAGCATAAGGGAAGAGGAAAGAGAGATAGGACATTCTCTGAGGCTTAACAGCTTGAAGAGCCACCAACCCCACCTGCAGTTGAGAAGTTGGCGGTGTTCACCTCTAATATGAAAGTAAGTGCAACCTCTGGAGAGTGGAAGAGGTGGAAGCAGATGACTTGCAGCACAACGGGGAAGGCTCTTTTCTCACCTCAAGGCTTTCAGCTACACAATAGCTTCACTATTCTCAAAGCTGAGTAGGAGCTTCAGTGCCTTCAAGCAAATTATCTGGTCCACCTGACCCTAATATATGCAGTAGCACCAGGAGGAAACAGTGATTAATTGCAATGGGTGACTCTTTGCTGCAGGAGACAGAAGAAACCATCTGTTGACCTGACATATCAATTGGAGAGATTTGCTGCCTGCCAGGATTCTCTGTCCAGGATAATGTGTAGGGACTGCAGATGCTTGTCTGACCCTCTGACTAATACCCCTGCTTATCTTCCATGGAAAAGGAAATTATACTGCTAGGGAAAACTTGACTCCTGGGCCAGATGGTGTTCTCAGTCCTGCTGGTGAAAGGAAAAGAACCTGCATGTAGGTACAGAAGACTAAGGGACCAGATGAGGGGCATCCCTGAGTCCTGAGGGAATTGGCTGATGTACTTGCCAAGCCACTCTCTGTGATATTTGAAAAGTGATGGCAATCACGTGAAGTCCCGGATGACTGGAAAAAGAAAACATCATACTCATCTTTTAAAAGAGTAGAGAGGAGGACCTTGAGAACTACCAATCTGTCAGCCTTCCCTCCGTGTCTGGGAAGATCATGGAGCAGACCCTCCCAGAAGCTGTGTTAAGGCACATGTAGGACAGGGAGGTAATTTGGGACAGCCAGCACGGCTGCACCAAGGGCACGTCCTGCCGGACCCGCCCAGTGACCTTCTGTGATGGGGTGACTGCATGAGTGGGCAAGGGAAGGGCGACAGATGTCATTTATTTGGACTTCTGTAAAGCCTTTGACACAGGCCCCCACAACATCCTTCTCCCTTAAAATGGAGAGAGAGGAACTTTATGGGTGGACTGTTAGATGGAAAACAAATCAGTGGGGTGGTGCCACCCAGAGGATTGTGGAAAATGGCTCTGAGTCCCAATGGACAGCGGGGATAAGTGGTGTCCCTCAGGGATCCATACTGGGGCCAGTGTTATTTAATATTTTCATTTATGACATAGACAAAGGGATTGAGGGCACTGCCAGCAAATTTGCAGATGACACCAAGCTGAGTGATACGCTTGGCACACCTGAATGATGGAATGCCATCCAGAGGGACAAGCTCAGGAAATGGATCCATGGGAATCTCATGAGGTTTAACAAGAGCAAGTGCAACTTGGGCAACCCCTGGTATCAACAAATGCTGGGGATGAACAAATCAGAGGAGTCCTGCCGGGAAGGACTTGGGGTGCTGGTGGCTGAGAGGCTGGACCTGACCCAGCCATGGGCACTCACAGCCCAGAGAGCCAAACGTGTCCTGGGCTGCATCCAGAGCAGTGTGGGCAGCAGGGCCAGGGAGGGGATTCTGCCCCTCTGCTCTGCTCTGGTGAGACCCCACCTGCAGGGCTGCATCAGCTCTGAGGTCCCAGCACAGGAAGGACATGTGAGTCCAGAGGAGGGACACCCAGAATATTGGAGGGATTGGAGCACCTCTCCTGTGAGGAAAGGCTGAGAGAATCGGATTTTTTTTATTTGTTCATCCTGGAGAAAAGAAGGCTTTAGGGTGACCCAATTGCAGCCTTCCAGTACCTGAAGGGAGCCTACAAGAAACCTGGAGAGAGAGAGAGTTTGTACAAGAGCATGGAGTGACAGGACAAGGGAGAATGGTTTCAAATGAAAGACAGTAGATTTGGATTGCATATCAGGAAATATTCTTTACTGTGAGAGTGGTGAGACACTGGAACAGGTTGCCCAGAGAAGTTGTGGATGTCCTGGAAATGTCCAAGGCCAAACTGGATGGGGATCTGAGCAAGCTGATCTAGTGGAAGGCGTCCCTCCACACAGCAGGGAACATTGTAGCTAGATGATCTTTAAGGCCCCTTCCAACTCAAATCATTCTATGTTCCCTGATTATATGACATGGAAAGCACTGTGGTACAGAATGCCTTATTTGCCTCAGTCTTTACTAGCAATCCCATATTTCAGAAGACCCAAAGACACAGGAAAAATGTGGAGAAAGGAGAATGTATAGGGAATTCTTCCTTGGTGGAAGAGGATCAGGTCAGGGAACACTTAAGCCATCTGAACATACAAGAGCCCTGTTGGGATCCCCTGTTGGGATGCACCCATGAGTGCTGAATTAACTTGCCCATACCACTGCAAGGCAATTCCCAATAATCTTTAGTAGATGTTAAAGAGATTGGAGAGTGTCTCCTGTGAGAAAAAACTGAGATGGGTTCAGCCCAGGAAAGAGAACTCATCCACGCCTAAAAATACCCAAAGAGTGCAACAAAGAGAGCCATTCTCTCTTCAGTGGTGTTCAGTGACAGGAGCAGTGACAATGGGCATAGACTGAAACAAAGGAGCTACTTTCTAAGCAACATTTTATGTAAAAAATGTCTAGGTAACATTTTCTTCTGTGAGGGTGACTGGGCACTGGCACAGTTTGCCAGAGAGTTTGTCGAGTCTCCCCCACTGCAAAAACCATTTGGACACAGTCATGGGCAACCAGCTCCAAGTGGCTTTGCTGCAGCAGGGGGTTAGACCACAGGACCTCCAGAGGTGTCTTCCAAACTCAGTCATTCTATAATTCTGTGTTTCATATAGCCTATCATTTGTATATCTCACTAAAAGAAATTACTATAACTTCCAATTCTTTTTCAAACTTAGATCTTACATGGTGATAAATTGCATAATGCTCCTGCTGAAAATGTCTCTAAAGTAGTGAAATGCTGTAGTAACCAGGATAAAGCTTTTTAGCCAATGTAAAGTGTTATATGAGAGAGCAGAATTAGGCAATTAACAGTGCTTATCAGATGTCTTTGCCATTATTTTCAATACAATTTTAGATATGCATCTCTGAGACCTTACTTTGTCATTTATTCCTGCTATCGGGCCTAGACGAGACTGTTCAAAACATGGGCAGTTCAGACATTTAGTATTTTACCTGCAAATTCTAAGACATTAAATCCCTGTTTTTTCTATTTTTTTATTTCTTGTGATCATCTAAAAGCTCTTGTGCAAATGTGTATCTTAGTCCTTCTGCCACTTCCAGAGCTAAGTGAGGTACTTTCTCATCATATTGTTTCTATATATCACAGTTCTCTTACTAGTAAGGCTATAGAATTTCAGCCCTAGATGCACCAATGCTTTACTTAATGTTGTGATGCTGCTTCTATCACTGCAAGCTGCTGATTTCCACCAAAACTGATCACTTGCATTGGCTCTGCCATGAGTCCTTGGAAGGGGAATTTCCAATGTCCTCCTTATTAAAGTTTCAGCACCTAACTGAAACCCAAGATTGCATTCATGTTGCAGGCATTATAGTTCATTGCTAAGTATAACGTATATGTGGGACTCTTACAAACCCTTCTCAAAACAACATTTTTTGCCCTTGTATTAAGCAATTCACGGGGTCAGATATCCTTGGTAGAATTCATGGGAACTGTACCTTTTCTGACTGTTTCCTTTCCTAGGTCTGCAACATACCCCTCTCTTTAAACAAAAGGTATAGAGGGACAGGAAAAATTACAACATAAAAACCTTCACCATATTTCCTGCAAGGGCAGATGAAACTATCCATGTCACTGTGACCATGCAAGGCAGCCACAAAATAATTTCACTTGACAACTTGGCCTACTACTTGCCTTATAGTGACACTTTCTTTCTTGTTAGTGACCAGGATAAAGTATTTTAGTTTAAAAGGGGAGATAAAACAGTCAGATTTTTACAGAATTCATCAGTTGTTTTCTTTGTACTGTACTTATACTGGTAGTTCTTATTTAACAGAGGATTTTCACTATTGGTATGACGAAATATCCATGTCATTTTGTTGTAGTCAGAACATAAAAGAGACGAGGCTTAGGACTGTGACATTTGCAGTCCTCATTATCTAGAGTTAACTACACACTTCCCCATCTGTCCCATAGCTTTATTAACCAGCCCTATTCAGCAAGAGTTTAGTCTTTTCCAGAAGGAATCATTAACTTTCTGGTACAGACTAATTATGGTTATAACCAGTTTGATTTTGTTTTCTCCTTCCTGTGGCTGGAGTGAGATTTCTTTTGACACTTCACTTAGGCTAGTTTTATTTTATTCATATATGGAGTATCTCCTCACCATGAAGCCATACACTGCATTTTTATGAATTGCAGGACTCCATCACTCAGCAGTAAGCAAATCTGCAGAGTAAAGATGACAAAAGCAACAGGTGCTATTTACCTTGACGAAAATTACCACAAGGTGTCACCAGTGTCAAATATAAGTACAAAAAATATTTCAGAGGCTTATTCAGGAAGTGTTTGCAAAGCTGGTTTACAAAACACACATGCTATAAAAATCACCACTGTTGTAAAAATTTGTCCAGTTAAAGCAAGAATTTTTACTATACATACAAGTAACTGCTGTTACACCAATCTTTTAGCTTGGTTTAAACAATGATTTCATTTGCAGTTGTTGCTTGCATCTGAACCAATTTTTTTGGTTTGATTTTAAATTTTTAGTACTTTTTAAAGTATGGATTCATAGTTAAATATTGAAGTATTGAGATAGACGTTCTCTGAGTAACCAATATTTTCCTGAACATTGTGTGTTGTGTGCTTTTTCAGTGAATTCATTTCTTTAACATTGGCTATGTTCAAGATTCTAAATTAGGAGGATTTGGAAAGCAATTTCATAGTTGGAAAGACTTTCTCTTTTCTTGTAGTTTTCTTCAGAGTATTATGGTTATTTAATTTGGGGCTGGTTTTTTTTTTAGATGATATGTGCTATGTTTGGAGACACTGCTTGACATCGTGCCTTTTAAATAGTTTGCACCAGCACAGTTTTAATATATTATCCCTCTAATCCGCCTTTTTTTTTTTGTATCTACATTGTTTCAGTAAAAAGAATAAGACATAATGAAGATGTAAGGTTGTGATAACTCATGATGTTAGGTCAAAACTGTACCCATTTGTTTCATCTACAGTGTTAGTTAAAGAAGCAACATCACCATTTTAGTGATGCCATTATAGTGACCAATATCTCCATTTATCATTGTTCTCATACAAAAATAGGGAAAGTAGGGTAACTTGATCCCAGATAGGTAGGGAACTGGACCCTGTCCAGAGCACTGATTAATCAACTGATTTTAAGGGAAGGCATTCCTATTCTACCAATAACTTCAAGTAGGCAAACCCAACAAAGTTGCCAGGGATGCAAACATTGCTGTTTGACATTGACTCCAAACTCCTTTTCTTTCATACTTTACCATAACCAGCCACATTTATCTCTATAAACCTCAGTGTTTTCAAACTCCTCCCTCCAGAGGGTTTTGATTCTTATTGTTCTCATGCAAAAGCATGTTAGAAAGCAACTTCTGATGGGGTTGTGCACTTCTTGCCATGAAAACTGCTCTCAAAAGACACTTGAACACTGCGGCTCAAACACACCTTCAGCCACACACATTTCTGACACCAAGAGAGGATGTCCCTGCCCTGCTATTTGTGTGATATGATTTTAAAATAATTTGTTATCATATGATTGTGATGATCATCAAACATAATGGTTAAGCCTTGATATATTTGCTCTAATTTTACAGCTATGCAAACTGATGCCTTAGAATTTTAGCTTTTACATTTTTCATAGATTTGTAATCCTGCAATTCCTTAGTGTATAACTCTGAACTCCATATAGAGTGCGAGCTATTGCTTTCCCATTTTGGTCAGACAAATCAATTCCTCTGTAGGCCTGGGAATCAAGGACACCTTACTGTCTCAGGCCCTGAGAAATGTAAACAAAAGCAAGTTGGGAGGAGATAACCTTGGGAAAATTGCACCAGAACCACTTAGAGAACATGATCAAAGCCACAGAAGCTTCACTGAAACAGGAATAAGAAATACAGTAGCTGAAAAAATTAGGAGCCTAAAGAACCAGCAATATTCATATCTGCCTGAAGACCCCACAGTACATGACTGGCAAGAAAAAGTAATACAGATTATGGATGTGTGGGATGTGTGCTTCAGCAAGAGGGAGAGGCACTGGAACCATGGGGCCCTTTCTGTGTCACACTTTGGGGCTCAGGGAACACCTAAGGAGCTCACTACACATCCCAGAGCTCACACATTGTGGGTGCAGAGAAAGCTTGGGCACTTCTGCTCTCCTTCAACCTTGCTTTCCTCATTTGCCTTTGAATTCAATAGTCAAGTGAATAGTAAGTTCAGGAGCCCAGTTTCTCATCACAAAGCTATTCCACAGGTCAGGGGGAAAAGGTTGGTGGGCTACTACTACTACTACTGCCCCATGAATGCACTTTCCTCGGTGCAAAAAAATGGGACCACGTTGGAGCAAGCATCATTTCCTGTGTAAGTCTCTGTCAGAAATGCTTGGAAGAAAAGCATCTGCTCACTGGTCTGCCAGAGAAGAGCTGTAAGCTGAGGGCTCCACATTCTCACAGTATAAAAGTGTTTCCTCATGTCCAGAGGGAACATCCTGTATTTCAATATGTGAAAGAAGCACAAATAGGGAGACAGGCTAGTGATGCCTACTGTTTTTTGCAGCAGTACCAAAGGACATCCAATAGCCCTGATACTTCTGTTGCTGTGTCTCTTTCCTTTGTTTCCTGAAGAAAGATATCTGACAGAGGGAGAAACAAGGTACCTACAGCTGTCTTAGCAACTGTTAAACCAGGAAACAGCCCCAGACATTGGGCTGCCTGTCTGTTGCAGGCTTCAGAGACAAAATGGAAATAGTCATGCCACCAGGCCCACCATGAAGCACAAATGCAGTGAGTGAAAAGTACTTTTTGGGTGTTATATATTTTCTTCCTTAACTCCTATTGTGACATCATGGTAGCACAAATATAAAGGCTCCTTCCTCTCCCCCTCTCCCAGTCAATTTCCTAAGTTGGGAGAAATCAGGGGAGTTGAGTCTGGGTGACTTCTAAATCACCTGCAGCAATTCTCTCCATTTCATATCAACATCCAATTCTGCTTCAAAGATGTGCTCTATAATAAATACTTGAGACAGGGAGTACAAATTCTCTGACTCAGAGTACAATTTCTTTCAAAGCTGCCTGTGTCCATAGTCCTTGAAAAAAGCCACAATGTTTCTTCATGAGTCCCATGCTAAGTAAATGACTTAAGACACTTCTCTAGTCACACTGCCTGTGGATGTCTGGCAACAGCATTCTAAAACTGGCCATTTGCACATGTGTCCCTGTCACTGGCTGAACCAGATTCTACCACACCCAGGGACTTGCAGCAAACTGCATAGGTTAAGTCTAAAGTATTTCCTGTCTTTCCAAATAGATTTCTTAGCAATAATGTGGAAAAAAATGTGAAACAAAATGGCCAAAAAACCCTTTTATACATTTACATTACAAACTTTGTTTGTTTCAGGCGCTGCTATTGTGATCTACTTTCAGAGTGTGTCAAGTTATTAAGTACAGGAGAAACAGGAAGAGTTTTAAACATAGGATCAAAACCAGATGAGATAAAAATGAACCAAACCCCTGACTGAGTAATATTGTCACTTTCCCTGTTCAGCAGTGAAGTACTGTGTACATCTATCTGAGCAGAAATGTAGGCTGGACTACACAGTCCCTTCTGGGAAAATGACCTGAGACCACTGGCCTGGTGGTCCAGTACCAAGACTGGATCAATCTTTTCATGTGCTTATTCTGGGTTGAGTGTACTAGCAACTACTTGGAAAATACCTCATTTATCCCTGCAGCAAACATTTCTCAGTCAGTGACCAGTTTTTCATAATGAGGCTGTTTATAATTTCCATCTTTAGCTTTTGCACTACCTTCTGGGCAGCACCCAGTTAGGCACTCCACTTTTCTATAAACCTGATGCCTGTGGAGAGCTTAAAATGCTAATTCCTTTATGAAGATTGTTGTTCACTTTCTTTTATTGTGTGCACCATGAAAGGCATTCATGCTCGTAAAGGTCACCATCAACTTCACTACCGTGAGTAAGCAGGGTTGTGTGGCCTTCAGAGGAATCATAGCATGGGTTTAGTACGGGTTGTAGCTTTGCAGTTTTGTAACAAACTCTGGGATTAGGCAAGTGGCTTCACGGGACAAGACGGTAAGAGTGAGTGCTAGACAAAGTGGAAATAAATTCCACAGAGTCTGAGGGTTCCCAAGCAATAGTAGTACATCTCAGTGTCTTATATGAAAGCTTATATTCCTCCTCCTTTTCATCAGCTGGGCAGGAAAAGCAGAGAAGTTTGCTCCTGGGAGACAATAAGCTCTACAATGCAGGCAAACCAGAAAAAGACATTTCAAACACCCTCTATTGTCCACAAGTGAATTCTCCAGGTCATATCTGACTTTTCATCTCACTACTTTGTTTTCAGACATTACAACCCCTTTATAACAGATTGAATAAAGACTCTGTAAAGGACCCTGAAGAAGTGAAACGTGGATAGTTTACTAGTCTTTGAGGCTAGTTTTTTTTTTTTTTTACCACTAAGTGATAGCCTTTTATTTGAGAAAGCACATTTTTCTTATGTACATCAAGATTTTATGAAATTCTGTTTAAAGACTGGTTGTACAACAAACCTTTGGGGGAAAAAACTGTCTAAATAAGAACTGGTTTTGGGGGTTTTTTTGGTTTTTTTTTTCTTTCCCCAGCCTTAAGGCACTGTTTTGCAATGGTGTGACAATACACATAGAGCTACAAAAAATAAAGTATGTCAGGTCATAGAGTCAAGCCTTCAAAAACCAGAAAGTAACTAAATTCAGGCTGGTATATAAATAACTAAATTGGCAGCTTTTTCTGGAAAACAGTGATGAAAAGTTTGAGACCAGGTGCTTTGTTGATGCCAGGCTGCTTGAACACAGCCTCCCACAGTGATGAGTAACTGCATTGAGCTGAACAGACTCATCACCCACTCTAACTCTTTCCTATCATACACCACTCATATGCAGAATTAAATCTTAGTGATATTTTTAAAAAATACATGAGAAAATATGGCAGTACTATAATTTAGATGGTTATATTTTGCAACTTGCAGTATAAATATTATTAATAAAAAGTTCTAGAGTACAAAAGACATTACTAAGGGTTTTGCTATTTCCCTGCTTTTGAGTTAATCAATACAAAGAGAAAGAATTTAGTAAACTCTCATGTTCCAGACAGTTTTGTACTACAATCAGCGACAAACATATTTTCAAGGATATTGACATGAATATTTGAAAGCAGTGTTAGTGACACAGTGCAGTGTGTTGCACTTCTGTTTTCTTACTAAAGGCGGGTCCCACATGTCTTTCAGGAGTGACATGCAAGACCAGTTCAGCAACACAATGCTATAATATAGAAAATACAACAGAATCCTCCATCAAAAGGAAGTAAATCTTGGGTAATCAGAAGTCAAAAACATAGTTATCTGTATGTCCTGCTGAACACAGTTATCTGTATGTCCTGCTTCACTTTGCTGTGGATGTCCACGCCAACAAAAAGCACCCCATCCACACTGCAACTGAAGGCACAAAATTACCTAGGCTTTTTTCCCCTGGCTGCAGCCTCCTTTCAAATCCCATGCAGTCCTCCAAGAATGTGGGTGTGGAAGCATCCCGGTCTGTCAAATATGTTGTATATTTTTCTGTGCACCAGATTAATGATCCACAATGAGCCACTTGAATAAATAAGCAACCCTCAACCTTTTTCGAGGGTTACCTTTCGACCTTTGTCGAAAGTGTTACCTTTCTCTTATTTTTCCATTATAGATATTTGCATTTGTAGATATTCTGAGAGTTGTGACTACAATGTAGTAAGTTACTCACTGATTAAAATCATAGTATATACCACTGGCTTTGTGGGCTCCCCATAAAGATAAGTTTTCATTTTAGCTGAACTCTGTGGACTATTAGCTGAATAGTTTTTTTCACACTCAACAGGACATAAAACATCCTACTGTTAAAAAGTTGAGAATTCTCCAGATCTATGCATAGCTTTAGTTCAAAAGTTTGAAAGAATAATCAGCACCCAATGCAGTTTTCAGTTCACACAATTGAGTCATGCCTGGGAAAACCCATAAGATCTATTCAGCAATTATGTCTCCTCCCATTTTTGCATTTGGTTTGGAAACCAGTGCAGGAGAGGCAGATTAGCCAAAACTAACACTATATTGCAAATGTCAGCTTCGTACAAACTCTCTTCATCCGCAGCTAGGTCAAGAGTATTGCAACATCATCTAATTTGCTCTTTGCACTGCCAAATATAATGGAAGGCTAATTTCCAATGAATTGTGACAGCAGCAAGTGTATAGAAAACTGGAGTTTTTTTCTAAATAGTAATACTGCTTGATCGTTGTAGAACAATCTTCTACTGCTGCAGAAGAAACAGGGAAGAACTAGGCAGGATTCCTCACATTCTTGTCTATAAAACTGAGAGAGGCAAATGCATCCAGACATTTCAGACCAGGTTCTTCATAAGTTTTTTGCTAATTTTGTTTTTAAAAACTGTGGTTTTTTCTTTCTACAGCCCCACCTTCATTAGAGGTGATGGGCAAGAGGACACTTTAAGTCTGTCTGTAGGGCTGTACAATTTTTCTGCATTGATTATTAGTAAAATGGGTCCCCTTGTTGCTATCTAGAAGTAGGGCAATGCTAAACTGCAATTCAGTTTTCCAATAATTGTTTCATCTGCATGTTTAGAAGGACAGACTTCTATCCTGAGAACATATTTCAAATGCTATGGACATGCTCAGAATCTCAGCATCTAGTCCTCTGAATACAGCAAATCTGCAAATTTATAAATGGTCCACACACTCCAGATGTGCAGCTATACTTGTTCTGCTCCTTCTCTGTCCACCTCATTTTGTTGAAAAGTTGTCCTTACTGTATGAAGCTTTAAGAATTTGAAGGGCACTGTGCTAGCAGACTGAGAAGCCTTAGCTTCTGAAATTTCAAAATGCTTTTGGGGCAGCAGGTCCTTCAGAGAAGATGATGCAGTCTGTTTCCCAGCACCTTTTCCTTGACGAGTTCCCGATCAAGACCGTCAGCTGTATATCAGCAGGATGTCCTAGTAGGGAAGAAGGGATGGATACATTAAACCACCACAGAAAGAATAATCAGCACCTCATGCTGTTTCCTCTTCCCAGAATTGACAGTCATGCCTGGCAAAACCCTTCAAATCTATTCAGATCTTTGCCAGACCTGTACTGTGAAAGCAAACTCTCTTGTTAAAGGACAGTACGTTGGGAGTGCTGTTCTTTCCACAAAGGCACACATCATTTCCTCCACTCTTGGTGCAAATCAAACACCTAAGAGCCTGTTTGAATACAGGGCTGAGCACAAAACTATTTGACAAGTGATGTCAGTGCAAACTAATTACTGTGACAGTAGGCCCCTGTTAAGAAGCCTAATTACTCTAGTCAACAAAACAAGTTCCTACATTTAGTTCCTCCATTTAGTTCCTACACTAAATGTTCAGAAAAATCTGATCATTGCTTTTAAATTGTGGTATGTAACTCTTCTACTTAACTATCTTAACACTGCTCTATTACGAATTGTCCTTTCTGAAAAAGATACAACTTTATCATACACAGTCAATGTTTGCATGTTCCTAATAACCTGGCTTTAATTCAGAGGGTGTATGTAATCACTGTTAGACAAAAGAAAAAAATAATTTATGTAACATTTAGACTATTCATAACATCTAAAATCTAGTGCCTACTCAACTTACTGGATTCTAAATCTAGAAAATAGCTGGTAACTTGATTTTCATTACCTGGTATCACTTTCTTTCCTTTTGTATTCTCACTTACAGTATTCATTTCACATAATTTGTTTTGTTCCCATACACAGTCTTATTACCTTTCGTTATTACTAGATCACCCACCACCCTACAGACCAGCACCTACTCAGTGCAAACTCTCACGTCACAGCACTGCACATTCCTCTGCTGTCAATGCATTGAGATGTTATCTGGTTATCATCTTTCCAGTTCAGAAAAAAATGGGTTTTCCTCCCTTCTCTTCTCAATTCTTCCAATGTTGCATCAAGAATTATACTCTGCATGTTAGCACCAGTTATTCAATCTGTACTTTAAGAAAATCCCCACACAAACAGCTTTGCATGAAGCTAGCAGTATTTTCTCCTGCCTCTCTGCCCTGCATTTCACCCATTTGCAGAAGGGTGTGGTGTAGCCATCTTCCTAAAATGGGACTTTAAAGGTAAGTGTCATGGACCAGCCTGCTGTGCCAAGTCTGCCTGCACAAACAAGAATGAAACACAAAAATTCTTGTTGTGGTCCTCAGCCATGGGTGAGAGCATGATATAATCTGCACTCAGAGAAATCCCATCAGAAGACTCACTCCCAAGGTGTAGCTTAGCTTCACAGCACCAGTTTTGTTGTACTACTCTGTATCAGCCATAGAGAGTGTTTGTTATCTGTCTTTTCTAGCAGTGGAAGCTATATGAGCCAGATATGGGTCTGAGCAGCAGGCAATCCTTCCAGCAGCACAGAGAGTAAAATTTCAGAAA
>WBNO01000078.1:62626-83191 GCA_013400575.1 Peucedramus taeniatus
ACAATGCTCTCAGGCACAGGGTGTGATTCTTGGGATATCCTGTGCAAGGCCAGGAGTTGGATTTGATGATCCCTGGGGATTTCTTCCAGCTCAGGATATTCTATGATTCTGGGGGAAAAAAAAAAAAAAAAAAAAAAAAAAAAAAAAAAAAAAAATCATCTCAAATTCAAAGAAAATGCTTAAAATGCTTGGAGGAAAAAAAAATAACCCAATTCTAGGATCACATTAATTACCCTCTTTAAAGGTGAACCACTAACATGATGCCACACACCAAGGAGTCTCCTCTTTGTAGCGTAATCAAAGAAAAGAAGAAGATGCAATGAACATATTCAAAAAACAAATTCAATTATTTGAATAACTAATGAAATCTTTCTTATCTATAGGTGTCACACATTATTTCCTCAGCAGGGTTTTTATGTTTTCTGTCTCATGTGACTTGCAGAAATTTTATATCTTGAGACTGTCTTTGCATGTAACTAAGGATTCTCAAGGTGCCAATGTTATATCAAGAAGAGAAGAAAGCAAACATATACACAGACACACACAAACACATTCACAGGCAAGAATGCAGGATCAGATAAGCCCCCTCCTCTAGGAAACAGAGTAACCAAAAATGTCCTTATGATAAACTCCACAGAAGCTCTTTTAATTAAATTGAACACATGAACTTTTATAACCTGTTTTGGTCAAAAAAACTAGTCCCCTTGTCATCTGATAATTATTTAGTAGCCTCCAGCCCCATTCCTAATGAATGCTGACCCATAACAGACATCCTGTAAACAATGATGTCACAGAAAACAGAAAATTAATGCTGTGAAATCTCAGCTCCCCTTTGCCCCAACACATCAGGCAGCACAGGATTGCTTACAATGGTTGATGTATTCTTTTTTTGTTGTAAGTGGAGGGCTTCAGTTTCCACATCCATCTGCCTGGTATCTTTCATGAGAACTGATGCAGAATAAAAGAAAACTTGCATTCATTTTTGAGCAAGTGAACTGCTCAAAAAAACTATCTAAATAGTATTTGATCAGAAGCAGATAGAAAGAATGAACAGCAACATATGAAGAGCAAAGGGTGAAAAGATGTTTCTACTTCCATGATTCCCCTCTTCCATCCTTTGCATTAGCACTGCCTAGTATGCCAGATTAAAGCTCTGTCCTTGCACTGCTCTGGTACTCACAGAAAGTCCCTGTGACCACAAACATTGCATATCTATGTTTTTACAGCTGCACTTTAAAAAATGAGCTCTGCTAGACAAAACATTACATTCTTATTTAAATTTTCTCAACATCTCTCCTTCCACCGGTCTTCTCACATTGTTATCATCAGCACCAGCAGATCATTGCTGGCACATGTGCAATTACCTGATTTATTGTCAAAGACCAACACATATCATAGCAAAACTCCCCTATTTTCAGTTTTTTCTACTGAGAAACCAGATCATTATCAAAATGTATTTTTATGGATGAGACCAAATTGGGATTTAAAAAAACACCCAAAAAAAGTAAACCAAGCAATCAACCAAGTAGCCAACCATGACCAACACCAAACCCAAAAAAGATGACAAGTTAAAAACAGGACAATAGACTGGAAGGTAATTCCTGCAAGAGCAGGAGAGAGTTCACAGGAATGGGAGGTAAATTCTTTTCCATGATGCTTCTGGTTCTGACAATTATTAGAGACAGGATGTAAGCCTAACCTCAGCTCTGACCCAGAATAGTAATACCTGTTTTTTTAACACAACCACTGACAGATGGATGTAGGCAAGGATTTATTTCTACCAAGGAATGAAACAACACACAGCAAGTCTAATCATTAAACTATGACCAGGGAGCTGATCACTATAATGGCAAATTTAGAATGACAAGAAGGAAAACAACATCAGCCCTAATGAATAAGGATGGGTCGCCACACCACCTGGGAACTGAGAATTTATTTTCCCACATACGTGATCCCTTACAAAATCTTGATGAGATGACAGCTGCTGAAATAAGGAAGAAACCAATGTGTGTAAGCATTAAGTTTTTGTGCATGGTAAGAGATAAAAATAATCTGTACCTTTTGAGACAGAAGAGCGGTAGCAAATCAGTACATTGAAAGTTCAGCAGGGAAATCTAACCACAGAATCATTATTATACACATTAGATAGGTGTTCCTGCTTCAGGGAGGTCAAAAGGAATTTTGTTACATGATGAAAACTTTAAATGATCTTGCTTTTGAAGGCTGGGAGAAAAATGCTTATTTAATTTACTCATTCTCCATATTAAAAAAAATCAGAAGCTTAGCAGCCCAAATTTTCAGCTACATCAGGAAAAAAAAAAACAAACAAAAACAAACAAACAAACAAACAAAAAAACCCAAACAAACAAAAAAAAAAAACAAACAACAACCACACAAACCACACAGCAATGTAGGTCTTAGAATTACAAGTAATTTCTGTGTTCAGCTGAGAGTAGACAACTCTGAACCAAGCAGAGGTACATACAAATTTGGACAGAGACATTAGGCACAAAGTTTTAGCAGAAAACAGTAACTGCTCCTCCCATGCCCTCCAAAACAGAGCATGGAGATTGGCATGCATCTGCTAAATCTCTCATGACAGATGATCCGTGTACATTAGGAGATCCTCCCTTGGTTGGGTTCAAGATCAAAATGTGCATTGAAGGCAGAATAATCTGCCACAACAGATTTCTCTTTTGATGCCATTATAACTTTTGATAAATGAATGGATAGCTATGGAGTTTGCATTTAACAGTGCACTTGGCATTACTGGAGATTTTTCACCGACAGATTCAATAGACATGCCTACAGCGATGACAACTGTAACTAGAAAAGGGAAATGGATTAAATTTCTCAAAGTCTCTTCTATCCCTATTTTATCTTGTTCTGTGAACTTCTTGAAACCATTTAACTCTGGTTGTTACACTGTAGTTGCAGTATTTTTCATGCTCTACTGCTCTGAAAATAACAAATACCTTCTAATATTAACTTAATTAGACTAATTTGTTCCAAGTTGCATTTTGTTTTCACCACATTGGAGTAAATTAATGCTCTTCTAGGCTTTGAGAGTGCAGGGAATTTTGAATGTGCCACATAAACCAACAGTTTGCTACATCAGTAGTTACTATTATTCAGTGAGCATGAGCCAGAATTTCTGGTTTCAGATGCACGTTCACAATCCTCAGGACAGTTGGATTATAGCAAAGAGCAGAATTTGACTGCAAAGAAGTGTTTTTGAACTTTTACTATGTTTCTCTATGCAGTAAAAGGGATTATGCTGTAAAACAAACATTTGTTCTGAACATTATAAAGTTCATTATAAATAAGGTTCCGTCAAGAATTGAAATGAAAATTTGAAGTAACTAGTTCTTTGCATAGTGAAATGATAAAAGTGTGATTTAGAAATTACAGGTAACTTATGTTCTTCAGTAGATTTGTAGAGACATGTTTGTGATCAGCCCTGCATCCCAGACACTTAAGGTTCTTAAGGCTGTCTCCATAGACAGCGATGTCTGCTTTGACGCTGTCAGGTTCTGTCCTGCAGACTACAGGAGCCAGGGAGGCATTGCTTCAGCCTGTGAACAAGCAGCAGACTAAGCTGCTCTGATGGAGACACAGGTCATCTAGAGATAATCTTGGCACACAAAATGATGTTAAGTGTCAGGACTCTGATATACATGGAAAAGCAAGAAATCAAAGTAAAGTGAAAACTAATCCTGGAAGCTACTGCCTTTTAAATCTGACTAAGCCATTCTAATAAAACTCTTGTCAGGTTACATGGCATAACTAGAACTGACAATTTTGGAAGTACACTATTTACTACCATTTGAAGATACAGATACATAAACTAACTGAATCTGTAGAAACTGTGACTTTCCTTGTTAGTGATAAGCGCATAAATTTCTTTCATTATTCCACTTAAACACATAAGTAGCAATAAAAAAAAGATCCTTTATCCTAGATCCACCCTTCCATATACTTTGAAACACAGTGGTCTTTCAACTGTCATTCCTTTGCCTTATATACTCAGAGCCTGAATTCATCCCTGGAGAAGCTTGTTGCATTACATCTTGTTTGTGAAATATCCACTCCATGATACCAGCTGTTTCCTACAGCTGGTGGCCTACAAGAGGATTTGGATTCATGGATTTCTGTCTGCATCCTAGTTACTTGTTAAACACTGCTTACAAATGCAGTTAAACATTGCTTCCATGGCACAAGAATTCCTTACTAGATCACAGCATTCAGAAAAAAAAGACGTTAATTGCAATTTAGTCATAGTTGATTAAGAGTTTAAATATTTTTTGTTCCTTCACTTGCATGTCCCCAGAAATCCATTTATTGTTTCGTTGTTTTAAAATACCTCATTCTTTTGCTTTGTGTAGTTACATGTTGCTGTCACTCTTCACTGGGTAAAAAACCAAGCAGATGGCCAGGCCCAGAGAGTGGAGGCAAATGAAGTTAAATCCTATTGATGTCAGGTGGGATTCTCCAGGGCTCAGTACTGGGACCAGTTCCGTTTAATTTCTTTGTTGACAACCTGGACAAGGAGATTGAGTGCTACCTCCAGCAATTTGTAGGCAAGTTGGGCCAGAGTGCTGATCTGCTGGAGGGCAGGAAGGCTCTGCAGAGGATCTGGACAGGCTGGATCAATGGGCCAAGGCCAGTGGTGTGAGGTTCAACAAGGCCCAGTGCTGGGTCCTGCCCTTGGGTCACAACAACCCCAGGCAGTGCCACAGGCTGGGGCAGAGTGGCTGCAAAGCTGCCCACAGGAAAAGGAGCTGGGGGTGCTGGTGAGAGCAGCTGAACATGAGCCAGCAGTGCCCAGGTGGCCAAGAAGGCCAATGGCAATCTGCCTTTTCAATAAACAATTGTTTTTCTCCACGGCAAACATTCAATATTGTCAGAAACTGACATATATTACAGTTCATTTATATTAGGAGGATGCATGAGGAAAACTCTCAAAAGCTTCTTTACTGATTTTTCTTTTCCCTTTCCTTTCCCACCATCTCCACTAAATAATGTTGTCCAGTTATAAAATCTGTCAGTGTTGGTTTGTATTCTATGTCCAAGAGAAAACATAATACACTTTGATTAAAGACAACTCTGTTAATCATAACCTACCTTTCATTACACCTCTTTCACCCTTGTTTGGGGTGTTGTTACTTCTCTAACTAATGAATAGCAAGTCTTTGGGTTTTTTTTTTTTTTCAAAGAAATAAAACCATTCAGTAAAAGTGCACGCAGGAGCTTGTAATAACCTTTTCTTCTTGTCTACTTACATCTCAAAAGAGAGACAAAGTAATATAAAAATGTAGATGTGGAGTCTTTTCACAGAATCACACAATTAACTAGGTTGGAAAAGACCTTTTGAGATCGTCAAGTCCCACCTATGACATAACACTTCCTCATCAACTAAACCATGGCACTGAGTGCCACATCCAGTCTTTACAGTTTTTATAGTCTTTTGACTTAACCTAACCCTAACCCTAAACCATGAGAGGGAATTGGTGAGTAAGCCTAAAACAAACCAACAACAAAGTCCTTTTCACTGCTTTTCTAAGGTTGTGCTTACTTATGCTGATTGCAAGCACATAAAATATGCCTTTTTTTAGGGACATCATCTAGAATTCCATGGAGGTTTGAAGCACGATAACTTCCCACCTGCTCACAATGTACACCTTACCCTGTGCATACTGATCATGGCCTCTGGGCACCCTTCAGGACCACCCTTCCCTAACAGAGTTTCAAGGAAAAATTCAGGGCAGCATACGATAACTTGCTCTTACCTGAAAAATAGCCAGCTTAGACTGAACCTGTTGTTTATTCACTGTGTGGAGGAATGTGGGAAGGAAAATCTGAATGAGTCAGAGGGAGGTTTTTTTCTCTTAGGTGTGGACTGTGTATTTCTACAAAGAGATTTATTTTTGAAATCTGGGAACATTCCCATACATAGAAAATATGGCAGAGTGTCTCTTACTGATGGTACATAGACTGTGTAATGAGTTTGTTTGAAATACCTACAGATTACAGACACAGTTAATGTCAGCCTGATTGCCAAGGTCTTGTAAGAAGGTTGACAGTTCATATATCTGACAAGAGTGAGATGACTGACTCATTAGTCACAACATAATTTTCTGTCACTTGTACTCCTTTTTCAAGTCTGGAGCACATACAAGCAACATTCGATCTTCTACCAAAATCAGATGCCATTTTCAAGCACTTGTAACTGAACCCATTGATAATTCACGGTCAGATTATTTCTCTTTCCTTAACAACATAGATCAAAAATGAATCAAAAGGAGTAAGAAAGTACCATTCTCTGAAAATAAAATCCTCCGTAATTCAATTTCTTTGTAATGTTCCTACCTTGCCAAATGCAAGGTACCCTATATCACCTTAAATAAATTTAGACATGGCTTATAATATAGATGACTATTCAAAATCTTTCTCATGTCTCCCTGAATAAAGAATTTTACACTGTGTCATTGAAGGCTTTCTAGACCTTTAAAAAGTGTCTTGCTCAGGCACGAAAGGAGAGCAGAATTGCTATGTAATAATAGAGCATAATCCAGCTTGCTGAAGTCAGAGACTTCAAAGGGTCCTTGACATAATTAAGAGTAGGACTACCTCGTCTCTAAAACATTTGGATGAAAATATCTCCTTTTAAAGATGGATGCCTCAGTAATTAATTCTTAGAACAGCATTAGTATTACAACTGCTTGTGTAAGGTCTGTTGCAATTCAGTGAGGTGAAACAAGTGCTTGATGATAAAAGGACACTTCTGCTGGGCACAAAGAGAGAGTATGACAGACAAATACATCATGCTTAGCCTGCAGATCCAAGTTCACAATGCAAAGCATGCTGGAAAACTACCATACATGCAAATGAAAGCAATAAATGAAATCACAATGGATAGGCATGGGTGGATGAAATGAGAAAAAATACAGCATTAAAGATGATCCTCACTGCTTTCGGAAATGGATCAAGACATAATTATCATGCTAACATTTCCAAAGTTTGATGAGGAGAATCCATCTGATACTGAAGCTAAGTTTTCAAAGTGCTGAAGATGAGGAAGTCAAAGGCAAACACAGCAGACAAAAACCAAATCAATCTACTTACTGCTGAGAGCACAAAACCTTGAAATTTTGAACTATTTCCAGTTGGGTGTCTATTTTCCAACTACTTGCAATTCCAAGAAACTGAATTATTAGAGTCCCATTCAGCACATTCAGCATAAAGAGTCTGTTAAATTATATGGAGTAACATAAGCAACCAGAAGTCACCTTATTTTAACATGACAGCTCCCAAAAAAAAGGTTACACAATTCTCATGCTTGCACAAAAATATTGACATTATTTCACTAGGTATTGTGATTATTATTTTTATTCAGCAAAATAAATTATACAAACAAAGGGATTTTACGGAAATAGCAAGAAATAGCATAGAAAAACCTAACTATTTTAGGACTACTGTTGCTGTTATTTTAGTGATTTTTTTTGTCTAGACTTAAATTTGAACCAAAAAAAGTGGCCTAATATACATATACATAATTATATTATATTAATTACATTGATTATATTATGTTATGTTATGCTATATTATAGTAATTATATTATATTCATTATATTTTCAGGATTATTTTCAGTAAAATTCAGGAAACCTTCAAGACTTTCAGCATCAACTCACAGCTAAAGTGGCATACAATGGTATATTGGAAAAACTCTTCAAACTATGAATTGCAAACCACATTGCCAAAAAATGGCTCTACAAGATAATTTACTTGTTGGTTTGGTTGTTTGTTTGGTTTTTTGGTTTTTTTTTTCAAACTGAGAAAAATATATGCAAAAAAAAGAAAAATAAATTAAAAGATAAAAGAAAAAATAACAAAGAAGAAAAGTGTGACTGCTTACTCCATTCAGTAAATGTTACATTAGAAAAAGTTCTTGCAAACTGCCCAGTTAGGATAATTTCACTACATAGATGTTCAGAATTTAACTGATCCCTTCAGTCAAGCATATTCGGTCTTATCACTAGTACTGTCCCCTAGGAAACAGTGTTGGGCCTGGTCCTGTTTACTATCTTTATCGGTGATCTGGATGAGAGGTTTGAGTCTACCATCAGCAAATTAATGGATGGCACCAAGTTGGGCCAGAGTGCTGATCTGCTGGAGGGCAGGAAGGCTCTGCAGAGGGATCTGGACAGGCTGGATCAATGGGCCAAGGCCAGTGGTGTGAGGTTCAACAAGGCCCAGTGCTGGGTCCTGCCCCTGGGTCACAACAACCCCAGGCAGCTCCACAGGCTGGGGCAGAGTGGCTGCAAAGCTGCCCACAGGAAAAGGAGCTGGGGGTGCTGGTGAGAGCAGCTGAACATGAGCCAGCAGTGCCCAGGTGGCCAAGAAGGCCAATGGCATCCTGGCCTGTGGCAGCAACAGTGTGGCCAGCAGGAGCAGGGCAGGAATTTTTCCTCTGTATATGGCACTGATGAGGCCACACCTCAAATTCTGTGTTCAGTTCTGGTCCTCTCAATTTGGGAAGGACATTGGGGTGGTGAAACAAGTCCATAGAAGGGCAGTGAAACTGGTGAGGAGTCTGAAATGCTTGTCCTGTAAGGAGTGCCTGAGGGAGCTGAGATGATTTAGCCTGGAGAGGAGGAGTATCAGGGGTGACTTTATTACTCTCTACAACTCTGTGAAAGGAGATTGTAGCCAGGTGGGAGGCAGCTTTTTCTCCCAGGCAGCTATGAATATTAGAGGAGGACATATTCTTAAGCTTCTAGAACGGAGGTTTAGGTTGGACATTAGGAGCATTTCTTCACACAAAGGGTGATAGACATTGGAATGGGCTACCCAGGCACATGGAGGTTTCACTGTCCCTGGAGATGGTTAAGGTAAGAAATGTGGTACTCAGTGATGTGGTAGTGTTCAGTCATAGGCTGGACTGGATGACCTCAAAGGTCTTTTCCAAATTAGCTGATTCTGTGGTTCTATATTTCTTAGTACATATAGTCAGAAATCGCACATTCTGAGATTTTGTGCCTTGATCTGTCCAGGTTGAATTCTTTGCTGTTTCCTGCAACTCATGAAGACATGTGATGCCATTAGATCTGAAAACTGAGTGACCAACACACCACTGAAAATTATTTTAATGGGCAAATATCTCCCTGTATGTGTCTCCTTACTTTCCTGTAAAGGCAACATAACAAGCTGGTAGAAAGGATTATCAGCCCTAAATTATCCACACACTTTCACCTCAAAGGAATAAATTTTTAGATGGTTATTTTCAACATACAGACTCGACCAAAAAAAAAATAAAATCTTACATTATTCACTGGCTTGGGATGGTGTCACAGTAAAGTTAACTACTGCTGGCTTTTACATTCACAAAATTTGAGACTAGGAAAATCAGCACTACAACAGACTCTACCCTGCTATTAAATTTTTGTTTTCAATGTAGAATGGACTTTAATTTTCAGGAAAGCGTGTGGTCACAATCCAAAAGTAACAGAATTTATATGTAATCAGAATTTCTTTAGACTACAGGTGACATAAATGGAATACCCCACAGACACATTAGATGAAGATAAGTAACCCACTGTCAGTTGATACTGTGAAGATTATACAATATGATTTCTGTGTTGTGACTCCTGTTTTGACAAAGAACATGTTTGATTCCTTTCTACTGGTTGATTGCATGAGAACCACAATATTAATCTCTTTGTATCATCTCCAGATAGAGAGAACCTGGGGAGTTAGAGACGTCTCTGGAAATTCTGAAGTGAATCTACAACTAAATCTACTAACTGGAAATACTGTGTTCTGCTGTGTGTTCTGCTACACATTTGACCCCATGTCCTCTCTGTTCTTTAGGAGGTGAAAAGAGGACACAAGTAAGGGGACGAATATACATACCTGCACTGATCTATCTGAATTTATGTACAGAGTGCTTCTTGAATACTTTCTCCTGCTGCCATGAAAAAGAGCTGCCTTCTGCAGGCTTCTGAGACTGACCAGCAGTGTGGGGTCATTTCCATGAAGTCCTTTTGCTAGCACAGCACAAAGTAACCTGCTCACTTGTTAAAATACTTTCATATTTCATCAGTCAAAAACCTTACCATGCAAATCTGCTGTAGTGCAGTTAAGTCCTGATGCATAGAGGGACTTTATGTCCTTTTGGATATAAAGACAAAGAGTTTCCATGGCTATTTCTCAGGAGATTTTGCCTCTCCAAAGGCTATTTCCAGAAAGATTTGTTTGTTCTTACAGGACATTTCTATCAGAACAGTAAAATTATGCTTAAACTGCCCTGCAGAAACTTAATTATAAAACGTGCTAGAAGCATAGGTTGAAGTCTTTCTTACCACTGGTGACCACAAGTTTCTGTCAGGCTGGAAAAGTCAGCTGCTTCAAGCCCAGCAGCATTTCCATGACAATATTGTGTTTAAAAATTAATGTTAAAACTTTAAAAAAAAAAAAAAAAAGAAATTAAAGCGATTTCTTATGGTTTTAATTCTATTTCCTACTATGCAGTTTACTGATCTCCAGCTAATAATTTCTAAGATGCTAATTACCAGGAAGACTGAAGCAAAGCCACAAGTCTTCTCCTTTGGCTACTGCAATTAACGAACTAGAAATGCTTACCTCCTCTAACTGTTCCCTTACTAGTAGTAGTTACTCCCCTGGTGATAAGTAAGAATGATCATCCTAAGGTCTAAGAACTCTGTCCTGGGTACAGGGACAAGAGGATGGAGCTTTCGGTACTGTGTATTCCATACCACCCACATCTCCGCTGGAGGGGTGCGGCCTCGACAGGAAAAACCATTACGGGCAGAAAGAGAAGTGGCACCATCTTTAGCCAGGGCACATAGAAGGGTGTGTGCCAGACCAGAGTCAGGACTGCACTGCCACTGGGCACCAGGATAGAGCTGGCATCTCAGCTTTTGTAGCCATCGGAGCTAGCACGCTGGAGCCGCTGGCTGCCACTCTGCTGCTGCCACCGCTGTTGCGGAGAGAGAGCCCCTGCATTCACACCACTGCTGCCGCTGCGGCGGCGGAGAGAGAGAAAGAGCCTGCCCTGGTACTGCTGCCACCACCAAAGGGAGCGTCTCTGCACCACAGCTCCTTATTTGGAAAAAGTAGTTGTCCGGGCTTTGTTTTGTCCCTGTTTTCCATTGTTTTTGGGCTGGGGAGGAGGAGGTTGAGCCACAGAAGCCTCCCTGGCATGCTGCCTCTGTTTTGCTGGGTGTCATGTGGTGATGGTCTCTATATTGCCTGTGTTTAGAGATTGTGCTGATTGGTGCCCAGGCGGATGTTTGGTGAATAACCTTTTGTGGGTAAAGCTCTCTTCTTTCTCTTCCTCTTGTACACTCTTTGTTACTAATATTGTTGTGATTATTGAGATGGTTTCAGTAAATTGTGATTCCAATTTATAATCTCTCCTAGTTTCCACCATTATCAGAAGGGGCAGGGGGAAAAGGGGGCAGCTGCAATGGGTTTAATTTTCCACCTGGGTTTTAAAATAGCACAAACAGAAGCACTGAAAGGCATAAATAGGACTAAGTTAGTCAAAAGTTAGAAAAGATGACCCTAAGAATGACAGTAAATGCTGTGTCTGCTATGAACTACTATCAACAGTATCCTTCACATGATATATTGAAATAATGACCATATTACTGTTCAAACTGCTTGCATAATTTGCACTAAAATATTGTCTCTTGTATACTAACAGCTGTGTATGAGATTTACTTACCACACTGGCTGAGCATTCACCTGGCTTCTCTGCACTACACTGCTTTCATTTCCCCTCCTTGTTCCTAGCAGGCTTTTTCTGCAGTTAATGCACTGAGACAGATGCTTGGCTGTCTAAGGCTTTCCTACAACCATGAAGACTTGGCCTATGACTTCCCATGCAGCTTGAACCAAAGCTCAAAGGCCAAGCTTCAAGTCTCAAAATAATATTGCTTCCAAATCATGGGCATTTTTCTAACACCAGCTTTTTTCTTGCACCTAAAAATTTTGGCATACATTTCATTGCGGTTCAGGGAGGGCTGTAATTTGTCAGCCAGCACTTCATCTATGTTTGTGGAGATATGGTAACCCATGGTGTTCACCCTGTTCTTCCTGGGTTAATATACCCTTTGACAGCTTTTCTTCCCCAGCTCTTGCAGAAATACTGTCTCTCTCAGAAGAAGTTTCAAAGCATGGAGAAAGGATACACAGAATGAAAGCTCCAAGGGTCAGGTGGATTTTGAGGTAAAACTGATGAGATCCAGTTGCAGATCCTGAGGAAATTGATGGAGGAAATGTCTAAGCTATCCGTCATATTTGAGAAGTTGTGGCAATCCACTGACTGGTAAAGCAGAAATACAATCCCCATTTTTAAAAAGGGAAATAAGGTAGACCCTGGAAGCTATAGGCCTATCAGTCTCATCTCAGTGCCTGGCAAGGTCATGTAGCATATCCTTCTGGAATGGAGATACAGGGAGGCGACTGGTGACAACCCACATGACTTCAAAATTAAGGGAAAATTTTGCCTGACATATTTGGAGGCCTTCTGTGAAGGATTATAGCATTGGTGGATGATGGAGGAACAACTGACATCATTTACCTGGACTTGTCCAAAACATTTGACGCTGTCACACATATCTTTGTCTCTAAACTAGAGAGACAGGAATTTGGTGGGTGGAACACTATGTGGGTAAGGAATCAGCTGGATGGTAGCCCTCAGAGAGTTGTGGGAACAACTTGATGCCCAAGTGGAGAGCAGTGATGAGTGGTGTTCCTCAGGGGACCAGTGCTGTATAGTATCCATGGCAATGACACAGACAAGCACTCTCAGCAAGTTTGCTGATGACACCAGTCTGTAGGCAGCCAATGCACTGAAGGGCACGGATGCCATCCAGAGAGACCTGAACTGGAGGAGAGGTGGGCCTGTGCAAAACTCTGGAAGTTCAACAAGGTCAGATACAAGTGCCTACCTCTGTGTTGGGTCATCCCAAATGCAGATACAGGCTGAGTAATGAATGGATGGAGAGCTGCCCTGAGGACAAAGGCTGTTGTTTGATAAGAAGCTTGACATGACCTAGCAAAGTGAGCTTGCAGCCCAGAAAGCAAACCATGTCCTGGGCTGCAGCACAAGTGTGACCAGCAGGTTGAGGGAGGTAATTCTGCCCCACTATTCCACTCTTGTGAGACCCAGCCTGTAGTACTGGATCCAGCTCTGAGGTCCCCAATATGAAAAGGACATGGACCTGTTGAAGTGAGTGGCCACAATGGTGGCCACTTCAGCACCTCTTTTATGGAGACATGCTGAGACAGTTTGAGTTTTCCAGCCTGGAAAAGGCTCAAGGAAGACCTTCTAGCAGCCTTACAGCACCTAAAAGGGATCTACAAAAAAGCCAGAGAAGGACTTTTTACAAGGATATGTGGTGAAAGGACAAGGGTGAATGGTTGAGACTAGATTTAGAATCATAGAATGGTTTTGCTTGTCAGGGAGCTGAAAGGTCATCTAATTCCAATTCCCCTGCCATGGACAGGGAAACCTTCCTGTGGATCAGGTCACTCAGAACTCCATCCAGCCTGGCCTTGAACACCTCAAGGGATGGGGCATCAACTGTTTCTCTAGACAACCTGTTCCAGTGTCTTCTCACCCTCACAGTAAAGAACCCTAATGTCTAATATAAACCTATTCTCTTGAAGTTTGAAGCCATTCCCTCTTGTCCTGTCACTACATGCTCTTGTAAAATGTCTGTCTCCATCTTTCTCGTAGTATCCCTTCAAGTACTGGAAAGAAGGGTAGATATCAGATATAATGAGATTTTAAAAAAATTTAAAATATTCATTCTTTCCTTGAACCATTTACAGTGCATTACCATTGTATTTTCCACTTTTTTTCACATTCTTTTAGAGTAGAATCCTAGTTCACAAATAGATGTTTTTATTCTAATGTGTGCAGGCAACTAAAAAAGCTGAGGCTTAGAGCATGCTAAAGCTCCAAATCTTGTGATAAAACTCCTCGGAACAAATTGGGAGAACAATGATTGTTTCGTTTTCTCTAGAAAGGATGCCAAGGGCACTGAGCATTTTCAAGCTCTTGAAATGTCCCAGAAGGTCAGATGGTATGCCTATAATTAATTTTTGAGTTGCATAGCCAATAATTCTGAATGCCTTTCTCAACTTCTCTCTTCAGATCTTTGGCTATCTAAGTTAACATATTACCTCAAACTTGCTGAACATTTTCTAAATTAGTTTTCACCCACTCATCCATTTCAATGTGCTACGAAGAGATTTGAGTTCCAAAATAATTTTGTCATTTGCTATCATTATCTTCTATCCAGAAAACGTTCTGCTTCATTACATCTTCATTAAAATAAATCTCCAAATGGACTGTGGATGAACAGTCTCCTTCAATTTCATTTATGTCATTTGTGAAGACTGGTAAAAAGCAACTGTCTGCTAGAATCAATAATTATATAATGACATACATATTATTGTGGCTACTTTTATGATACATCACATAATGAGGCATCCTGCAGAGTTGCTAGAGCAGCAAGAGAATATTATCCTATAATTTTTGCTTTCAAAAGCAAAAGCAAAAGTTCACCATCACCTTGTATTAATACATATGCACTTTGTGTAGTATGAAGGTTAAATGATGTTACTCCAATATGGCAAGAAAATATCATCATCTTCATTTGGAGAACAAGTTATTATTATGCTAATAAAATGGTATTTGTTCAACATAGTTTTACCTCTTAATTTTTCAAGATGAAGAGGCATGATTGCCATTACAATAAGGATCCAGCCATTTCACATGGGCCTAGAGGTCAGATGCTGGTGCTGCTGTGAAGTAACTCTTGTTCTGAGGTGGAATTGACTTGTAGATATTGATGTGCCAAAGAGCAATATATCCTGTGCAACACCCAATATCAAGTCACTTCTGAAAACAATAATGCCTGATCCACAGCTCAAAAATATTGGACATAAATATCAGGTCTAGTTCAAATTCCCTTTAGTCATTTGCCTTAAGCAGAGTTCTTTTCTGAGTCAGCAGGTGAGAAGGTATTACAGAAATCAGTGGTGAAAAGCCTCCACTCCAGATAGTAGATGTATTTATCGTCTCTACAAAGATTTAAAAGTTGGTTACTGAATAATTTTGCCTATGAAGATATCATCCCTCAACACAAACCTCATCCCTGCCATGATGATATTCTATGACAGATGTTTTAAAATGCTTTGCAGAAACTCAGACATTTTTAGTCTTCATGCAAATCTAATTAAATTTTTATTACTACCAGAACTCCTTTTCACATGAGGCTAAAGAAGGGTGTTGTGAGAAGTATGTGTTCTTCATACTTATCCTTATTGTTCATACTTATCCATTTTGTGTAATTAGGAAGGAAAACTGTTTGCAGTCATATTGGTCTAGCTTCTTTCATGGACTCCTAAGTGGCTGAATCTTTAAGAAAAGGAAGAACCATTTTAAAAATCATTGCTACAGTATGCACCTCAATTTACACAGCTGCTGGTTCATGATCCCTTCATAGATGTGCCATCATTCTTTCTAGGCAAATGAGAAATTTGTGACTTTGTAAAACGTGTCTGCCTGTAATGATTTTCAGAGCTTGGCTTTCCTTCACCCTTCTGTGAATAGTACATAACTACCAGTTAAATCTCAATCTGTGAAACACATTTGATGTCACCTTCCCACTCTGCTTGCCTACCTTCTCACAACATAAAATGTCTGCAGCCAGGAAAATGTATGAGCACAGTATGAAATATTTACACTACTTGAAACAAGAAAAATAATCACACTTTCTCTCTGATAGAAATTCCTCCAAGTAAGACATGGACACATCTTCCAAATTTCATTAAAATAAGTGACAATATACACAGTATTTTTACTGAGGCCAAGAACACAATTTAGAAAAAACTCAGAAGTGATCTAGAAAGTAGAGTTCTACATCCAAGGTTTTAAAAGCTTAACAGGTAAACCATTATCAAGGAATTCTAATAGTTCTTCATTATTATTCTTTATGTTAGTTTGACGCAGATTAGTTTTGATACCAACAGTGGAAAATGGCTGATAAAGTAACATTTAGTTGAGATGGAACAAACTTGGGTTTTGGTAGGAAAAAAAGATATTCAGTATTAGAGGGCTATAAGTTAGCAAACAAAAATCCCATCTGCAGCTGTTGTCTTCCTCCCAGCTGTGGTCCCATTGATTCCAACAACAATAAAAATCCCATTGATCTGGCACAGGATTTCATTTAATTAAGGAAAACAAAACAGAACAAAACAAAACCCCAACACTCACTGACACCCTCCCAAAACAAGCAAACAAACAACCAAAACCCAAATAAACAAAAATCCCTCCCAGTGTCCTCTCTTTGTTAATTTTAGCTCAAATCCAGACCTTTTTATCTACTATTAATGTATTTTAACACATAATTTAACAATTCTAAAAAAGCTCAGTTGAAGAAAACATGAAGAATGACTAATTTGATAAGGTTTAGGGTGTCTTTGGTAAGAGCAGAAAAAACAGTGTGAACAGAAGATAAAGCACCAACTGGTGGTATTCTGGAAGTTCTAAGTAGTTAGGATGGATCCCTCTGTGCATTCAGAATCAGCTACTGAAATAGAAATATATATGACTTTAAAATTATAAGACAGGGTTGGATTAATTAAATATACCAATAAAGGTTCTGGTAGTTTAAAACTACACTGGATTAAACAGCATCTGTGAAAGAAAAAGCATTACTGCTATTAAACCAGTAGCATGGCCCCAGATACAAAATCAGCACCCCATCAGCTCTGCCCTTGAGGACAACCTGTGCATCTGTCAAGTAAACCTCAGTGGAGGAATTTTTTTCCTATCATATATTTTTTCTTATCACATATGCTATATTATATAGAATATATGGAAGTTAAACTTTGAGGTCAGATGTCAGGAGGCACATGTTCCAGGCTATAAGGAAAAATTCTGTGACTTTGGGTGCTTGGTAACACTAAAGTATTTACAGACATAAGACACAGATTTGTGCATTTTCTTCCACATACTTTGGCACTTCACTGAACTTAGAAATGCTATAATTTTTATTGCATTATGTTCTCATTAAGACAAGAGATATTAGACATGAACTGATCAGTTTGTCTTCTCAAATTTTGTATGTACTCATGGCTTTATGTTATTAAAAAGCTATTGCAGAGTTCTTATCTGGTCAACTGGCTTCAGATTTAAAAAAAAAAAACAAATTTAAAATCCTCAATTATTCTACCCATATTTTATGTAGATTATTAGCACACGTTTTTTGAAATCTTTCTAAAATACTGTTGTTTTATCAAAGCATTTTAAAAAAACACAATATTCAAAATTTCATTAATTCCCTGTTGATGCAGTTTCTTTTCTATGCTCACCACAAACACAAGAAAAAGGCACTTAATTAGTTTTCTATGGAACAAATCAACTGTCACCAAAACATATACAAATTACATTAAAAAGCTAACCTAGGCAGAAAAAGTTGAAGGTCTAAATAAGTAAAACTGAAGTCATTTTTTCATGTCTTAACTAGAATCACTGAAAATCTTTTTTAAGATGTATGAAAGGGCAGACTTCCACTTCCTGCACTCTGCTCTGCACTGTACTGTACATGTTCTAGTAGGACTGCTCTGCATCTCCCAGCACTGAAACACTCATGCCTAAAAGTGTTGAAAATATTCCTACCCTGGTCTTAAGTAATTCACTTAAAATGTAGTCACAACAGTTCTACAGATTGGAAGTTATTGTTGATACATGGGTCTGTAAGTTTCAGGTCACCGTGTGGTAATAATTTGTCAACAGAATGGTTATTTATGTATTTATGTATGCTCCTAATTCTACAACAAAGTAATCTGAATTATTTTAGCTTTCAGGAAAAAAAAAACCAAACACAGTCAAGGTATGTCATTGTTTCCCAGGTCAGTGTTCACATTTTCAAGACTGATTCCTTTGTATGTTTCATTAACATTGAAAAACCCTAAATGCAAAAAATTAAACCATTTTTTCATGCATACAATCTTAACTATGATCTACTCTAACAACTTTGTAGTAGTGATCAATATAGCTACAGAACGTATTCTCATCATCTTTACAGATAGAGTGTATTGACATTTTTTCACAAATGCATTCTATTAATTTCATAATGATTCCAGGATATCTCAAAATCAGACAAAGACAAAAATGTTTTAAATAGAATTTAGGTTTATGTTTGCTCAGTAGCTGCATGTGCTAGGTGTACAAGCAGGTAGTCTCGCAAAGTATTATGTCTTTTAGTCTTTTTGTATGGAATAATTAATTTTTAGAATAATTTCAACATTTCAAGAGTGATCCATGGGCTTGGGCTATATTTCTTTTCGATTTTATTAGGATACTTTTTTTGTGATGTTGGGTTTTTTAATTTATAGCTCCCTTTACAGAAACTGCCAGCTTGACTCTACATCCAGGATCAAAGCCAATGTCCATATTCTATAATAGAAAAATTAAATTAAAAACAGCTTGCTCATCAGGGTGGTTAAAATACCCCTATTTCACCAGCCAAATTTTTTAAACTCTTCTTTAATATTACTTCTGATTAAATTTAAAAAATAAACACAAATTATTGAGGAAAAAGCCTAGAACTTTGGCATGCTTTTTCCCTTAAATATTTTTAGAGACAAAACGCTAACAGAAAATAATAGAACATTGTACTGTAACAGGAAACAAAAGGTATATAGAGGTCTTCAATATTATTCAATGTATATTGTCTTGCTGTTGCAGAACACAAAAATAAGATGGGTCTTTAGCCTTCACAAGTTGTAAAACACAATTGTATTATGTTTTTTCTAAGGTTGTGCAACCCCTTTAAGGTATTGCAAGTTTCAGGAAGAAATATATCAGCTACAATCACATTGTTTTGTACCTGCAGAAGGGCATTTTTCTGTCCTAAGAATGCTGCAAGTAATTCTAGATCTACTAAGAAGGTACTATGAAATCCTTAATGTGGAAAAAAGGATACTTAATACTTCAGTATTAAGAGAAATACAAAACCTTCGTAAAGAAATAAGTAAATCCTAACCTTATTTTAGCTAGTCTTCAGGAACTGAATTGGAAACATTTCCCCTAGATCACCAAAACAGTTCAAAGGGGAAGCAGAGTAAGTTGTAAGAAGGGGTACATGAGAATGTGAATAGGGAGAAAATTAAAGGAAGGCCTAAATTCAGAAGATGCCTTGCAAATCATTTTGTTCTTACTGTCTAGAGAGGCACCTATTCACCACCTCCTCGGGCAGATCAGACATGATCATATATATATGACATATATGAGAGGAAATAATAAAAAAATTACACCCTGTGGCAATGAGATCCAAAGTCAGAGCTCTTCTGCACAAGGTATGCCTGGTCTTGCCCACCCTGAAACCCAGTGTGCCTTTTTCTGCGTGTATCTCTTTAGTGCCACTCATACATTGTGACATTTCCATTCCAAAGTCTAGACATAGTCATGTTGCTTCGTATCATTTCTTTGCATTAATTATTTTTGTTTTGCTTTGCTGTAGCTTGTAACATGGTAGTATGTCAGCCTTCCTTTTAAGTGGTCTGAAACCTCTTATGACTTAAGTAAACTAATATGATATTTACTCATCTGCTTCCTTTTCACCACTGGACTTCCTCTTATTTTTTAAATTAAATTCTGATGACAGATGCAAACAAATTACTGCAGCTTTTCTACACATCTGAAAAATATGGACAATTTTTGGTGTCTGTATGAATTTATACAGCTAGGACCGGCTTTTAACACTTGAGATTGATGGCAGCTCTTGCTTCTCATCCAGGTGGATTTCAGTGCTCTTACCTGATGCAGCAAGGTACATACTTATCTCTTTCTCCAGGCTGTCACACAGAACAGCCAGATTCATGTGAAGAGCAAAAGTGACAAGGTTTCAATTGCAGTTTTTGCTGATCTCCTTCAGGCCGTAGTTAGCCAGTTTTTATAGACAGAAATAGGTAAACCTCACTAGTGTATGTTTTGAAATGGATTATGTCAAATGCAATTAAATAAGACAAATTAGACTTTCATTCAGCTCTCACCTTTATGTCATTCAGCAAGACAATGGCAGATTTTGGTTGGACTTAGCTGTTTGTTTTTTGCCATTTTTGCCATTTTGTCATCAATTTACCATTGAGCTACGGATTTGACAATCAAAATCAACATTTTTATAGACATTGAAAACCACAGACCCACAAGGAACTGGGTCCAAATATTGCACATGCTTTAATCAACCTTATGGTGGGGAGGGAGAAGGAGACCATTCTCAGTGAGTTGCACAAGAAATAAACGCTTCTTCGCTATTTTGGTATTTAAGTATGCCAGGGTCAAATCCCGGGGGGAAATCTGAAAAGGCATTTGTGTACCTGCTGCCCGCGATATTCTCAGCAGGAGGTGGGTGTGCTGGCCGGCAGGTGGGCCGGCCGAGCGAGGGGCGGGCGGGGGGCCGGGCTCTCCGGTTGCCAGGTGAAGCGCAACGTCTCCGCCTCCCCGCGGTAAGCGCGCA
>WBNO01000078.1:83559-94221 GCA_013400575.1 Peucedramus taeniatus
CGGGCCGGGTCCTGCGCGCGTCCCGCCGGCCCGTGTGGCAAAGGTCGGTGATCGGCGGGGGGAGACCGCCGAGTGGAGAAGCGCACGGGCGCCGGGGGCTGTGAGCCCTCCGTGCTGCGGGTCCCCACGGCGGGCTGTGCCCCGGGTGGCCTCTGCAGCTCTTGGGCGGGACTCAGCCCCTGCCTACTGCTGGTCTGCAGGTGGCAGCCCCCCGCCGAGGGAGGCTGCAGGGCCGAGGAGCGGTGGAGGTGGCTGTGTGGAGATTCTGGTGGCCCAAGCGACCCGTGCAGCTGGAAGAGTTTGGCAATGCCCGAGGGGTTTTCGTGGGTGAAACGTCCGGCAGTGCCATCCGGCTTTCAGAGAGGTTTTCAGGGCCATCACTGTAAAGACAGCAGGATTTCTCCCCTGTACGTCAACAAGTTTCTGAAAGAAAAACGAGTTAAACGCCATCTTACTAAGGATAAGTGAGCAAAGAGGGCAAAGAAAATGCATCAAGTTACTTAGATAAAGAGGCTTTTCCATAGGGCATAATTTTGGTCCTATTTGCGCACCTTATTTCATTTTCTCCTGGTTATTATTTGGAAAGCTTCGTTCACTTTCTTTCTCCTGTAGAGAAGTGGCGCTATAAGTACTTCCTTAACTTGCTCTCTGGTCTCTTTCAGACTTTTCTGCTAATTTGAATTTTGGCTGGACCATGCCTATTTCAATGCAGATTTGTTCAGAAGAGAATTATTATTTTGGAATTCCACCCGGTTATTTATAAGCAGTAATCAGAACTGTGCTTACATGTACATGTGTGTTTTCCTCAATACATTCAGTATTTGAAAGATCTTTTGATTTTTCTCACCTCGTTCAAAGATATTTTTGTGAGTTTTGCATACCGAGTGTGAGGCAGTACATACCAAGGGCCTTGCCGGGAAAATCTGACTGTACAACTGGAGTAGTGTGTTTATGTGTCTGTGTTTGCATGTGTACAATTGCTTTTTCACATACTCCTGTCAGGTACTTTTGCAGGAGTTGGCATACTTACTTTTGATTAAGAAGTGATTAAGAAATATTCCCCTCTTATTATCTTCAGTGTCAGTAGTTAGAATTGAAGAGTGTGATGTGATTCTACAGTTGCAATATTTTGAAATTTAATTTCTCTGAGAGCCATAAAGTATGACAGTGCGGGAACTGTGGGGACAATTGACCCCAATTCCCCTAATACCCAATAGGAATTCCCAGAGAGGACAGGCTCCCAACACCTGCTGTGTCCTTCAACTTCTCTGCCTGCTACACTGTAATTAACAGTCCATAACTCAGGGGAGCTCTATAATACTGTCAAACAGAATCTTCATTGTAATTCTGTGAGTCTTGAACCAAATTACCTTTGCAAGGAACTGTGTATCTGCAGCATTTCCAGTATTTCTCAAAGGTGAAGTAAGGTACACAAGAAGAAGAGTGAAACCCTTGTAAAGATGGAGTTGAATGATATATTATTGTTTTACTACAGCATGAGGAAAGTTTGTAATATACCTAGAGTCCACAAACCCTTCATAATTAAATTTACATATTCATTCTCTTTTAATATACCCTGGGAAATTGGTCTGAGGTTTGTTAGTCTAGTTAGTTTGGAAGAACAATTTAGTATTTATGAGCAGAAGAGTGGCACATCATTTTGAAAGAAGACAGTAGGCTTTTCAGAAGTGTATGGAAGTAATAAATGCATCAAGCTGTGAAAATATGCTGTGAAAGTTGTCCAGCTGTCTTGCAAAGTACCTGATATTCCTATACTATCATATGGAATTGTGATTTTTGCTCATCGTCATCAGAGCCATGTTCAACATCCAATTGAAATATGCTTATCTTTGCTAGTACCCTTACTAAGCTGAAGTTTTCCGGATTACTTGTGTGGGGGGCTCTGAAAAGATACAGAAACAGAAACCCTTCAGAATTCCAAACACTTCTTCCTTAAAGAGTGTTATTTTATGCTATATCTTAAGCATTCAACCCTTTGCCTTTCCATTTTCAAAAATACCAGAATTTCTTTCATAGCAGTTGGGGGGGGGAGGTTTAATTTAAAATCTTAAAATATCTGAAGTGGCATGTCTTTTGGGTGAAAACACACTGAATGTATATTCAAAGAAAACAAAGTTTGAGGCTCAAGTGGTTATTTTCCTCACCTTAGAAGAGAGTCAACTTTAGGCCACCAAGCTGATGTGAAGAGAGGTGTAACGAGGAGAGCAGCAGCCTCACACAAACACCTGCTAAAGGAGGTGGATCTTGCAACTTTTTGTTCTACTGGCCTTACTGAGCCCAAAGCAACTGAGCTAACAAAAGTAGTTTAAAAGTCAACTTGCTTCAAGTGCTTCTTCAGCCGTTTATACAGAAAGTTACGTTTTTTCCAGATTATACAATCAAGGCAAAATTAACCAGAAATATCCCTGAAAATTACTCACCCTGAAACAAGTGTCCAAAGGGCAGTTGCATGCGGAGAGTTTAAGTCACACTTCACAGGTTTCTCCTAGAGTATTTCTTTTTTGTCATCACTTTGTCTCCAAAAGGTCACTGCTGCAACGTAGACAAACCAGTCATGAAAGTAACAGGCTGATTATATATAAATAATTACTTGCTCATTAGTCTGTGCCTGATAGCCTGTAATACTGTGCAGCTCTTCAGCAGAACAGCTTTTTTCTTACCATGGAAATTAAAATGTAGGTGATTTGTGTACATATGGTCCAAGACACTGAGTTGCAGTACCATGCTGTACTAGAGCCAAGATCATTTTACGTTCTCAGAAATTATACACAAGTTGCGATTTTTTAATATACTGGTAATTTTTATTTTGAAATCTATTAGCTTTTTNCTTTGTGTCTGGGAAAGATTATTCTGAGGTATACAATTCACCTAAATTTGCAAGTACATTTTTTTTTAGTTGCTGAATAGTGTGTTACTTCCTAAACAAGATGCCTCTGAGCCAGTGTGTGACTTGGGATTGGGCTTTTCTCAGCAGCACATGCGTAGGACACTGAAATTGTCCAGGTGTTCATGTGGAAATGTGAGAAATCCAATACTGAGATTGATGAAGAAGGAGGAAGCTAATGGCACCGGAGACTGTGAATGGCAGATGTCCTTTTTTCGGCCCTTTGTTCATCAGGGGTGTGCCAGTGCAGTCTCAGTGAGAGGCAGCGATAAACACTTTTTTGCTCTGCCATTACCTTTCTTCATCGTTCTCCTCTTCACATATGTACATGGTCCTTAGGCTGTACACCTCAGTCACCAGGAGAAAGGAACGTTCGTGCCGTTCCGGAGCCGGGTGGGCGGCACAGGGGCGGCGGGAGCTGTCCGAGGTGGCTCAGCGAGAGCCGGGACCGGGCGGCCGGAGAACGCGCAAAAACTAGAGCTGCAGCAGGCGGTGATGTAAGGCCGGGATGGAGTAAAACAGGGGGCGGGGTTCAGGTATTGAGGCTGGAGCATGCCTAAGCACCTGACTTCTCCGCCTCTGAAGTGAATTTATTCAGTCTCCGCAGGATCAGACGCTTTGCTTGTGCAAAGATTCAGGCTGGCATCAGACCTCCTTTTCTCCCTGCATTTGAGAGTGAGGTTATAATATGCATAGTTCCTGTTGTAACACCAGCATTGCAGAAACTTTGAGTGTTATGACTATAATGATTTACCAGGATTTAGTAAGTGCACTAGCCACTGAATCTTCTGGTTTGTGTTTTATGATACCCCCTAGTAATTTATATGCCTTTATTCTCTATAATGCTAATGGAAGTTATTATTTTATATTATAATATTAAGTAGTAATATCTCACTCTAAGAATTTAGCAGCATTCACACCTGCTAAATGGAGAGCTGTGCTCCCTCTGTAATCAGACACAAGGGGACTTGACAGCTGGTTTTAATAGCAGTAGTTCTGCATTACAGGAAGCCCACCAATGCATTCTTTCAAGAATGAATGTCTCATAGGATGAAGACAACAACAGAACAATTAGTAACCTATCACTCTGTTGATGGCCTTTCCCTATGCAGAGGGCCGCCTGAATCCAGGGAGCTCACCATATTCCTGAGGTTTTTTTTGCAGATGTTGACCGCAGCCTCTAAACCCCAAAAGCCTATTAACTCTTTCTGACAGCAAGTTGCTTCTGTCTCTAGCAAATGCAATTTAAATAGCAAAAGCCCATTCTTGATATGAAATAAGGTTTCACCATTTTCCATTTCTCCCTCCTTGTACCCTTATCATAAAGTGTCCTTTTAGCTTAGTTTAGGCTGTCTTCAGTGCCATTTATTGCTTGCACAATACAGTGGTAAGGTTCCAAACAATGAAGCAGATTTATAGTCTCTTGAAATACACTAGCAAAACCAGCAAGAAAGAAGTTCTTGGGGAATAAGGGGAATATAATAAAACAAAAGAATTATTGCTTTGTTTCTGACAAGTATAGTTGTAAGCCAAGCATTCAATTTCTTTCTTGAATTCTGAAGCATAGCATTTTATTAATTTGGAATTTATAAAAAATGCAGACCAGATATCTTGAATCAACTGTTGTAGCATGGAAGTTTAAAAGAAGACTGTTTTCTTCTTGTTGTGCCTCAGAACAGCATAGATGATACTTGTGACTTTTATGTCTCTCTAGACAGTGACAATTCTTATATCTGTGTTTCTCTGTAACACTTGCCAACAGTTTGATATGGGGTAGGATCTCTTCAGAAATGTATGAAACAGCAATTCTGAGAAAATGTCTGAATTTAATTTTAACAATGGAAATTAAAATGCAGAATGGCAAATAATTTCATCTGAGAGTTTCACATGCCACTGAGGATCAAAAATGCTCTAATCCAGGACGTCAGCTAATGAAAAATTCAAAGGTAATCGAAGTTAAGCATGATGCCTTTTTTGAACTGTTTTGAAGCAAAGAAAATCCATCTTTTCTCTCTTCTTCTGGCATGTAAAGTTTTCCCATTTTATTGTTTGTTTTAATACAGTCTCTGAGTTTCACTCTATGTGAGTGAAGTGAAACTATCAGTAGAGCTGAATTTTTAAATCTTTGGAAAGGGTGAACCTAATGTCAATTTACACTCTGCAAAGTCTCCAAACTACCAGAGTCTACCAGTATTATTTTGACATTTGAAGCAAGAACACCAGTACTAGTATAAGCAAAATATTTACTGTGTCAAATTTCCCAATATTATTTAAGGAAAGATATGATAATGTAATTGCAAAAATTTATTTTCTTTTATATTTACATTTTAGAAACAAAGCATGAAGACTTTTTTATCTTATATACCCCATCAAAAAACATAATGTTCAAGTTGAGACTACTCACAAACAACAGTTGCACTGTTTGGAAGTCTTTTTTGTTTATTCTACAAATGCCCCATAGGATTTGTGCAAGGCATATGTACTTATAGTCCCACAATCCCCCCCATCTTGTGCAGTGTGAACACATCTGTGTCACATCTGAAGATCAGGGCTGTATTGGAGTTAGTGTTTCAAATTTCTTGGTCATTTCATGCTTTTGGAATGGCGAACAACCTGGCCGTGCTCAATCTGAGCTAATTTTCTGGGTCATATATCTGATGTCTCAATGCTTTGATGTCTTCATTAGTTTCAGAATAACAATGTTTCTGCATGTTACTATCTGTCTATCTTTAGTGTCCACTAAATTGCCTTTCCAGCTGCTTATCTCAGTCACAATCATTCCATTGCTCTTCCAGCAAGGGGAGAGCTAGAACAGAATGTCCTGTTTACTGTCCTTTTCTCTCATCAAAGAAGCAATAACAAGGGTTAGAATCTGGCAGATATTTCCAGTTACTAGCCTTTCACCTTTCTTTTACCACTTCCAACCATTTACTTTCTTGTGTGTTTTAGGGGTCTTAAGTGAAGATTCATTTCTCCTGATGTACTCTACTGAGCTAATATCTCTTGGGCTATCCATGTACAAAGGTGCTTATACAGCTTTGGGTAGCAAGCAAAACCTTGTGGAAAAAGAACAGAAAATCAGTGGGCTTTTAGGAAGGGTGAGAAATTCTTGGATTTTTGTGTGTGGCATTGTAATGGTGCTCATGGTGCTGTAGTGTGTTAGGCCATATAAGCAAAACATTAGATGCTACAACTGGGGGACATGAATTTCTTAAATGACTGAGAAAAGGGGTCTAAACAAAATCACTGCCTTATAAATTGTACTGCATTTGGAGACATTGTGGAAGCAGTAAGACTTATACATGTCTGGATGACTGCCTAATTAAAGAAGGCTCACACGTTATAGATGGGATGAGATGAAGGAGAAGGTTTTAGAAGCGATATCTGAAAGGGGTCATAAGGAAGGTCTGCAAAAGAAGAAAGACAAGTTACTGTTGTCAGGTTATCTTTCAGTTTTACTGTGAAGCACAGGAATAGAGAGATAAGAGAATACCCTCTGGGTTATCATATCTAGCCTCTGCTGTTTGGGTTACACCATTGTAGATAAAATTATGTTACATGCCATGCTCCATCTTAAAGCTAGATAGGCTATTTGATGCTGTGTATCCTCCTAGGAAGCTATAATCTTCAATATGATGGTTGAGGGCCTTACAGTTTCCACTATAAATGTATTGTTTCACTGTGCATCCGATAATTAAAATATTGCTCCATCGCTAGTATTCAACCATTTTCTATTTCATCCTCTATATTCTATATTATATCCCTGGTGGACAAACTAAGCTCTTTCATCTCCTCTCAAAAGGTTGGCTCTTCATTCTTTTAATTACCCTATAGTCCTCATTTGTGTGTGTTCGACATTGAATTTGCTTTTCCTGAAACCCTAATGAGTTTCACACGGTATTTCCCAACATTCATGAGGAAATGTTGGTTGCATAGCTGCTGGGACAGAATTGTCATTTTCTCCAGATTGTTTTATTTATGACATGACCTTGATTATAAATAAATAAATTTGTTATGTTAAGGTTGTAAGCACAGTACTTCACAGACATAATAAGTCAACAAGTTGTTGAAAACTGTGAAAGAAAAAAAATCTTATCTCTGGTACAACTTAGTTTATTTTTACAGTGGTGGATTCTCTACAAGAGTTCTAGCTAAATGAAGCACAGTCGAAAGGTTTTTCTTCTTTCTTCACCGGTATATTTTTTCTTGGCTTTCTCTGAAGGAAGTTGCATCTGCACATGGAAGATATTTGGAAGATATGTACAGGTGTAATTCATCTACACTCTGTTTGGATAAAGGAGAGGAAAACCAGAGTCCAATAGGAGACTTAAATAATCAAGCTGGTTAGCCATTTGCATGTTTGGAGGGAGTACTGGTTCAGATTCAGCAGAACTGTGGTCACACAGTCACAGGAAAATAGCCACTATTTCCCTTTTCCTGGCTGAGTGAGCTAACTGCCCTTGGTTTGACTAAGGATGAGGTGTGTCTTGTGCAGGTCTGCATAGCAGAGAGGCTGCTCTGTGTTAGTGGTGACTGCTGCAGGCTGCCCAATGTTATTAGCCCTGTTCTAGGCTCCCACAGCACAGAAAGTAGCAGGAGTTATGTGGGTTTGCTGTTTGCAGTAGCCTTCAAACCTATTGTGAGTGAAGGGAGTACACCCACACTGGAGAAGCTGATCTTTCCCCTGCTGGCCAGCACTCCACCTTACCTTCATTCTTAAAGGTCCATCACAGGGAGTCAGTGTCTACCTGAACTTTTCTCACACTGCAGTCAGATGACAATGTGTTACTTGTGTGAAGGAATTTACAACCACTGCACCCTCAACAGAATAATCAGAGAGCATCAAGGGGTCTCACCATGGCAGAGAACAAGCCATATATATTGCTACTAAATATTCTTCAGTAAACCAAGAGCTGGTATGGAAACTCTCTTCTGGAAGATTTCTGAGAGAACTTTTCTTCATGTGTCTTTGTAAGCAAGCTGGTAGTCTGGCTAACACAAGCAACTATAGAGTTGAGATTAGTTGCCATGTAATTATACATATAAAAGTATTAAAAATAATGCAAAAATAGCTGAAATAATATGTTTATAAGCCTTTGTAATATATTCTTCCACACTCTCTCTTATAGTGTTCTATAATTGGTACTGTGTTTCTTTGCACTGAGACAGCCAGTGATAAGAGAAACTCTATGGAGAGAGCACACAAAATTGGTTTATAAAATACTACTAAAGGACTGAGAATGTATCACACTGCAAAACTCCTTCCTGCCTGTGCAGCAGTTTGACATGTTTATATTGAATATTTTGTATTGTGTTTGAAATCAAGTCAGTGAACTTTGTTTGCTAACCTTTTCAGTTCCATGAATCATCTGCTGAGGTTAATTCAGTTAAGACTCACCAAAATGATAAAAGTAATTGTTTTAATCTGTCATGTCTCTGCAGCATATAATGTGAAATTATGAAGAGCTTAATCACTTAGTTAATAGCACAATAGATGTTGCTACAGTACAATTAAATAATACCAGGTTTCAACTATGTGACTTTTTTTTCTTCTTTCAGTACTGTGTCAAAGCAAAATTCCTATAATTACCACACTGATGTCTATCAGCATCAGCCAGGGTCACTAACTCTGCTTCAGTGAGAAGGAGTTTCCATATTACGAAATTTTAAGAAAACAGGAAAAATAAATACCACAGCTTTATTTTTCGGAGCACTACATGTGCTACAGAATAGATCATTTTACAAAAGAGATTATTAGTTCTACAAAAATATATGCTGGATTCCTTTTCTCATTGCCTTTATGGTTCATTCCTAAGGATCATTCACATAATAAAGTCAGTGGGAGGTGAAGGTGATATGTTGTTTCTTCAGTGTCATGCACACTGATGGAGAACTCCCTGTCAGTTTAAAATGTGCATCCCAAACTGGTGTTCTCATCCATGCATGTGGATAACATGATGGAATCTTAACTGTTAGATAACTTTTTTTTCCTCTTTTATATTCTCTTTCAGTGAGAAACAGAAGCAGGCAAGTTTATGTGTGGACTTTGGTTATCTGTTTCTAAACTGTGAGTTGTTCTACCTGTGAAGGTAAAGAAAGTAAAGGGGCATGCTATCATATCGTCTTCTTATCAGGGATGTTATCAGGTTCTGAAGAGCAACTAACCCACAATAGTAATGATGTAAAGCAAATAAGTACAGTAATGTCATACTGCATATCCTGAACATATTCAGATACTCAGGGTTTCTGAGTTTTCAAATTCTAAATCTGTATTTTGTTGACCTCACATAAAAGGCTTTAGGGTTTAGCTATCACTTCCTGAAAAATTGTAAATGGTCTCCACGATGCCTTGCTTGGGGGGCTTCTGAATGGCCAGCACATTTTTACAAGTTTACAATAGCTGTAGGACAGTCTATGACACACCCCATATGTGCTAGTATAACTGGGCTTAGAGATTATGCCAATTTTTTGAACAGAGTGTGTGTAGGTTTTTTTACTAATTTCCAAATCTGTGTCATGAACTGCAGCAAGGTACATGAAGAAAAATATAGTAGCCCTATAATCGTTCCCATACAAAGAATTTACCTTTTTCCTTAGATAACATTTCAGAAAGAATAGCAATATGCAAGGAAACATTCCAGATGAAGATCAGATTGCAATAAATTACTGTTCACCAGATACCCGGATGTCACAGAAGTCATTTTGCAGGTAGACAGAAACCTCAACATAATGGTCTCCCAAGACACTTTTTACCTAATTTCTGTGGTGGACCCACTGAACATACATACAGAGGCAAGACTGGTTCTGCCACCTTATTACACACAGCCTTCATCTCCTAGGTCCACTAAAGCCTCAGGCTTGGCAGATGTAGTGGATCTAGTGCTACATATAGTGGAGCCAGTTGCAGGTGCTAGGTACATCCTGCAGCACTTTCTGCTGCCCTTTTTCTGGGTAACACAATGAAAAATGGCTCATCCTGTAGAGAAGAAGAATGTATTCCCTCTAGCTTATTAAGCTGGGACTTCCTGAAAGTTGGGTGCCGGTGGGTTTCATTTGGTGTGCTTATATTCAGTGATTTTCTTCTGCTGTTTTTCTCCTCTTGTTCTCATCCTCACCCCTCACTTGCTTCGTCTGTATTTATGCCCTTTCTTTGATGGATTTTCTGTCTGTTTCCAAGCTTATAAAAAGACTTATGTGCTACCTGGGAGAATAGTAGCAAAGAGTTAGGGCATATATATTTTTTCATTTGGGTTCAGACAGCAGAATTGTCCTGTGGCCTTCCTTGTGCATCGCTATCTCAGGGACCTGGACTGCACCTTTCACTTGCTGTCTTGGTGGCTGCTGGGAGAGGAAGTGTAGACACCATGCTATACAGCATGTGCTGTACTATGCACAGTTACAAGGACATATTTGCTTAAAAAATTTAAATTAAACCATTAAATTTACCATTTATTCCACCATCATTCTTCACATTGGCCCAGTATTGCAGAAATCTGGAGCTTAAGCAGAATGTGTCATTGAGCTGCAAGTAAAGGATTGCTCTTGTGGTAAAAATCATAACCTAACTTAGCCATGTGGACAAGAAGGAAAAGCAAAAAGAAGAGATGGAAAAGAAATAAAACCAATATCGTGCACAAGAAGAAAGGCAGAGTGGTTGAAACAGGAAAGATGAAGAGAGCAAGTAGGAAAAGTGACGTTTTGCTCTTCAAAGAGTAGAAGCAAGTTATTCCATAAATTTAAAAATAATAAAAAAATAA
>WBNO01000080.1:0-19646 GCA_013400575.1 Peucedramus taeniatus
CTTGAGAAAATCAGGGCGACAGGGTAGCATTTAGGACAAAGTCACTACACCAAAAACTAAACACACACCTCCCAAGGGACAGCACACATCCACTGTTGAGCTCAAAATCTGACAGCCAGAGGAGCTTTTGAGTGAGGTTCATCAGTGCCAGTATCTCAGCTTTTGTGTAGTTATTTCAAGCTCCGTTCAGGGGCAGCCCACCCCTTCCGGAGCAGCAGAGATGAGATGAATCACTCAAAATGGTACATTTTCCTTGCTGTGGATAGGCATTCACACAATTGTGATTAATGTTGCCAAAACTTTGCTCATGCAGAGATGTTTTATAAATAGTAAAATGTGTTTTTCCCACTCTATACATGATAGTTTATGTGAATAATGTTTTATATATATAGCGCTGACTTTTAGATCTGTGATCCAACTGCAGCAAAGGTCAACAACAAGTGAAAGTCATGCTTGCTTTCTCATTGTCAAGATAAAAATGAGCTGTAGCTCTCAGTTTGATTCCTAGGAAATGTTTCTCTTCCTCAGCAGAAAATCACAGCTCCAGACTCAACAAATTATTTTCCTTGTTGGTATTTTCAGCTGAGTAGCAGAGGATTGACAGAAAATGCAGAGTAACTTGTCTTTTCTCACAGAGGTGGTTTATGTAGGAAAAATAATGAAATTTTTACAAGGAAACTTCTATTTTGGGGAGTTTAGATTGTTACTTCATCACAAAACAAACAGTGATATTGGTCTTTGGTGATCCATTTAGAACTTAGCCAAGCACTAAAAAAGACAGAAAATGAATAATATCTTTAAATAGGCTGTATTTCCAGATGGATGTTGCAGATTTGGCCCACTGCGCATATAAAGTTCTGGAAAATATTTATTTATATAATCAATCAATCCATTTGTTGGATGAGGACTTAAAAAACCCTCTCTGCCTAATAATAAAACTGCTGTGTCTAGACCAAGCTATTTGCTTGGGATTGTCTGAGTTTTGTTTTGGGTATCATTTTAAGACAATGTCTTTCTTTTCAGAGTGCCTCATGATTGCCTTATGATCTGGGCTGAATCTAATTTTAACCTGGATGGGTTTTACTTTGTCCTGATTTTCTAATAATTAAGAACACAGAAAATGTACTATGACATTGGTATTCAACTGACAGTCATTTATCCAGCCTTTCTGAAAGCTAGTTGTTAGGACCAAAGGAATTTACATTTTATTTTCTTCATGTTATTTTATACAAGAAATTTACTTTTTTTAGCCAAAAACATAAAGAAATGAAAAAGAAATTTGTTGCATTATCTAGACTTTTCACAGGAGGGATTTAACCTTTTAATTAAGCTAGCATTATCACAAAGAGGGATGTCTTTGAACATTGATAAGGTCAGTCTGCCAGAAAGAAATTTTTTATTTCCTGAGGAGATAACATTACTAACTTATAAATCTTCTCTTTTGCCTTCCTCTGCTCTTTGCTATTGCAAACCCACTAAAAAACAATCAAGAAAGGTGCAAAATACTGTAGAATTCAGCACAAAAGTAGGCAGACACAATGTTGGCACACAACAGTCGTATCCAACAGAAAAGTCAGGTGATAACTTTCAAAAGCAATGAAGTTTGAGATTCTCTAGGTTAAGACATGTAGATTGCAGCATGTTTTGATTTTTATGGACTGGTAGTACATTTCCATCTAAATCATTGTCTGATGCCCAGAGAGTCTTCTGTGCCACATATTATAAATTTGTACTTTTATAGCATTTTTCAGCTCTAAAGAACTTCTTAGACATTACTAGCCCTGCCAAATATATACCATAACATGACACAAAACAAGTGTCTGATCACTTTCTGCAGCTTCCATAAAGCAGGTTGCAGTGAGGTATGGATCAGTCTCTTCTCCCCAGTAACAAGTGACAAGACTAGAGGAAACAGCCTCAAGTTGCTCCAGGAGAGGCTTAGATCAGATACTAGGAAAAAAAATCTTCACTGAAAGGGTGGTCAGGCATTGGAAAAGGCTACCAAGTAGAGTGGTAGAATTGCCATCCCTGGGAGTATACAGAGGCCTCTGAATGTGGCAGCTGGGGATATGGTTTAGGGGTGGACTTGGCAGTGCTGGTTGGACTTCATGATCATAGAGGTCTTTCACAACCTTAATGATGCTATGACTGAGGTGTGTTCTCTAGTCTATGTTTGCAGACACCAAGAACCCAGTTGGCTTATTTAAAATGAGTGCTCAAATCATTTAAAAATAAAACATATGCCTATTCTTCCAACATGACTATGGAAAGAGATCCCTAAATAACTATAGCCCCAACAGAGAATCATTGTCTTCATCCATCAAGGAAAGTGCTGGTTGATTCTCGCACTTAAGCTCAAATGTGAAAAATGCTTCCATATCCAAGTAAGACAAAGGCAAATTGTAGAGGCCTAGGTCTAAAAGCAGTTCTACAAATAGGAGAAATCTGTGCACATATCCCTTGCTTTCCTGCAATTTTGCTTTGCTGCCTGGAGTTGTATTCTCCGTGACCCACTCACTGCCTTGGTTCAGGCTAAGCCCTATGGGACTTGAAAAACTAAGGTAGGCTCTGCTGGGAGGCTTGCTTGGCACTTCAGAAAATGCAGGTGTAATACCTCTGTTAGTTTATTTTTAAATAGAATAAATAAAGGTGATCATACGATGTTCTTGATTTCTGGTAAAGTATAGCCCAAGTACATTCATTAGAGGATGCAAACCCAAACAATTTTCCCATTACATTGAGCTCAGTGTACCTGCAGGTCATGCACTTTAATGGGGTACTCTCTTCCTGCCCAGCCCCTGACCTGGTGGAGTTTTATCCTGATGTATCACCATCAGATCACTGAGCTGAAGGAGCTTCCCCTGGAACCATAAACTCCCTAGATCAGGAACTAGGTTCCTGTGGAAAGATGAAATGTGGAAATACGGGTTTTTGCAATAGCCTCAGTAAAGCAAATATTCCCTTGTTAATGCAATATCTTGATGCTTCTCTGTGTTCTGTTTACAATGACAGCTATTTTGCTTGCTTGTGAACTAACCAGGACTTATTAAAGTATCTGAAAATGTAGATTATTTTAGCACAATTATGCTTTATTGAAAGGCTGTGGAAGGATTAAGATGCAAAAGCCCAAAGCTGTTTTTTTCAGTAAGTGACCTGCTACTGAAATGTTTAACTCAACCCTTATGAGTGTCAAGCACATGCAAATGCACCTGACACAAATGTTTTTTGCAGGCCTATTGAATATCTAGTTAGAGTGGACTAAATCCATCTTTCTGTTGGTAAAAATTCATAGCTTTTCAAAGAGGGAACTGATAAGAAAAATATTTGAGACTTGTAATAACTTGTTCAGCTCCAACAAAAATTGCTTTGTAGAAAAAGAATTTTATCTTCAGAGCTAATGGTCTAGGTTCATCTGCGTGACAACAGTGAGATTGTCAAGTTTATGTACACAAAGCATTTGTATTTTTATTTAAGAAGAGTTAGTTTTCCACAAATACTGAAAAATACTTATCTCTATACCTTCTTCACACTAGAAGAAGCAGGAATGCTATTAAAATTTATGAGGTATTTTTATGTGTGTATATTCTGTGTTCAAAGAACTGTTAAAGGATGGCAGGGTGATAAAGTTAACCAATCAGATTTAGAAAATGCAAGAATTGAGATGGTCTAAGCAAGTTTATTGCAGGCCCTCTGTGGCCATATATTGTAATGTAGTATTATAATATGCATCAGCTCTATTACATTTTTAATTACACGGTTACTTTTGTTTTCATGGGATTTATGCTTCTTTCAGTACGTGGAGTGGTACTTCATATGGCATTTTACATTCAACATATGTCTTCATGCACTATTTAATGCAAGCAGTTCCAGCTGCTCCATTATTAATTTTTTCATTGGTTTTCCTGTTATACTGAGGGGACCTTATCAATGTATGGAAGGGAGGGGGTCAAGAGGAGAGAGCCAGGCTCTGGACAAGAGGCAACAGGCAGAAATGAGGAAGAACTTCTTAAGTGTGCAGGTGGTCAAGGGCACAGGATTTCATGGTATTTCTCCTGTACAAAGCGTAGCTCTCCCTGAGATTTAAACTGAAGTTGCTGATGCTCAGCACTTCTGCAAAAACTAGCCATCTGTGGCTTGCAGGACATTTTAAAGTGAGAAACATCTCAATTCTACAGCTGTGGAAAGTTATGTTTTATGAAAAGCCTAGCATTGCATGAGAGTTCTGTGGTAAAAGCAAGAATAGAAGCAGTTATCTACAACAGCATTCACCTGTCTTACCCTGAGAGCATCCTTTTGCGTCATAGAGCCTTTCAGCAGAATCCCCATGTTTCTGTGAAAAATGATACTGGAATCCCATAGACACGTAATTCCTGTGTGAAGTCAAGGGAGAAGGTTTATAGTTGCAACACACAAATGGCCTGCTGTTTCACGTGCTGCTGGACTAAATTAAAACATGTATCTTTGGTACAGAAAACACTAGAGAGGCAAACCATTAGTTCTGTTTTTTTTTTTTAATTGTTTCTCTTTTATCCTTTGTTTCAGGCAATGATAATACATTATTTATTTATTACAGTCCATGATTACTTTGTACTCTTCTGATGTAAACCTCAGGTGTCAGTTTTGCCAGGCTGCTTTCCCACTGCAGGCTCATTGGCAGGGAAACTGAGACATGGCAACCAATGGCATTTCCCAGCTCTGCCTCTCCAAATTCTCAGCTGTAACCTCAGCACAGTTCCCCCCATACCAGAAGCTGCTCTTTAGGGCAGGCAGGGGATGGAAAAGGAGAATTTGTGAGTCTCGGTGCTTCTGTGCTGGGGAACTGCAGCAGCAGAATTAGAGGGATCAGTGGGGATGTACATCTAGGGCTGCACAGGGAGCTGCAGGGGAAAACAAAGGAGCTGCAGAGGCATGAAGGCTTCTACAGCAATTGGGGGAACATGTACATACCAGGAAAAAAAACCCAAATTTTGAGTGGAGTAGTTGAAGACCATAAAAAGGAGTAAGCAAGTGATGTTATTGCAGGACAGAGAGATAGAGAAATGCTACTGCCTGATGCTGATAAATGGTACAGTTTCACCCACGTCTTTCCTTTGCTCCCCTTAGATAAATAATCAGCATTAGCTGGATTTTCTTTTTTTTCTTGTTACTGATTTTTTTGTGCTCTGCAGCCATGTTCACCATTTAATCCAAGCAAAGCTACCCTCTTAGAATGTCTTTTTGTATATTGGCACTTCAAGTTAAAAATCTATTTTAAATTATTGGATAGCAAGTAGCAACCTCCAGAGGGCTAAACTGATTCTGTTAACAGGTCCAAAATGTGATGCAGCATATGGAGCTGAATACCTCATGGTACAGATTTGCATGCAGGCGGTTTTAATTAGGATTTAGAATTCCTGGAGGAATGCAGCATTCTAGGCTAGTCTCTATCTTGTCAATATATAGTGGTTTTGTTCATTCTAAAGCTCACAAAAACTGATAGATTCCTACTTGCTTATAATTTTTCATACTTTTATGAACTGTTTAACTTTTTTCCATCTGCCAGCTTTATGTATAATCACTGCTTCTTTAGAATACTTACCAAAAAAGGTTGCTGCCTTTTTTATTTGTTTAATAATTTTATATCAGGTCAGTTCAAAATAAGAATTATTTGAAGTTTTATGACATTGCATAAATACTTATTTTTTCCCTGCAACATATCATAGTTCAAAGTGAGATTATGCTTTAACTCGATGGTTACTGTGCCATCTTGTGAGGAAAAGTTGCAATTACCTCCAGCTGATAAAATGAAGAGGTACTTAGCTAATGCCCATCTCACTTCTTTTTCATCATGAAAAATAAAATCATTTAGGGGTTTCAAGAAAAAGATTACGAGAATACTGTAAAACATATTTGTTCCACTGCATTATACTTGCCCTTCTTCTGTTGTTTTTTTTTTCAAACTAAGCATATACTCCCTGCTATGGGCAAAAACCTGGTGCTTTCAATAAATTGAGATAAGAAATGATACTCTTTTTTCTCTTTCCTAAGAAAGAAAAAACTAACTTCTTGTTGTACTAAATGGAAAATATATGCAAATTCTCAGTATTCAGCACTGATAATGTTCTTTCTGTGAACTAATTTGGCTCTTAGAGGAAACCTCTTGTCTTCTGAAATTCACTATGTGTTTCTCAGAGATAGCACACTGTAAATCACCCAAAGTACTGCAAACTATTACACTGAAAGAGAGAAAAACCTAAGTCCTGACTTTAGAAAGACTGCTTTACCCTGGAATATTTGTGAAGGAAAAAAACAGGCCAAAAAATGTTTAAAAATAAATTACAATGGCATCAGCAAACCTACAACCTTATGTTTAAATAATAATAATTATCATTGCTATTAAAGTCAGTGTAGGTGCACTAGATCCTGGACTAAAAGAGCAGACTGGAAAAATCCTCTAAGTTCTACTACTGCTTAATGAATTCCCTCTGTGACCTTGAACAAGTTGCTGCGTTTCTGTGCCTAATTTTACCCACCTTTAGATGATGCACATCAACAGGATGTTATCAGTCTTGACTGTACTTGTAAAGCTCTTTGGGCTTTTGGATGGAAGGTATTGCTGTGATATAGTGACAAGCTTGTTGGAAATCTACTCGATAAGCAAAAGAGCAAGTCATTCACAATAAGTATAATTATTCAATGATGATAGCTTCCTAATCTACTTCCATAGTCTTGGCAAGCAAATTGTGATTTCTTCCATTTTATATAATGAGAAAAGTATTTTTTTCTCTTTTTACTCTATAGATTGATTGCAAATATTCAGAATTCAAGCTGTGTTGCTCATTTGCAATCAGTTGGATGAGTAATATTATTTCTGCTCATGATTGGATGAATACCCAATGATTTGTGTGTACAAATTGTAAAGTTTGTTTTCCAAAGATGCTTATTGGTATGACATTGAAATTTGCTGCCTTTGGAGAGCAGTAGCAGTAAAATGCAACACATTGAAAACCAAAGAAAATACTGAACACCAAAGTAGGACAAGGTGCCACTAATAATTTTTAGTGGGATTTTGCTGATTCCTCATTTGTCTAAATGGACCAAGTGCATTATATTTTGGTGGGGTGTTTTTTTGTTTGTTTGTTTTTTGGTATTTTGGGTTTTTTTTTTGTTTGGTTTTTTGTTTGTTTGTTTTGTTTTTTTGTTTGTTTTTTTGGTTTTTTGTTTTTGTTTTTGTTTTGCTTTTTTGTTTGTTTGTTTGGGTTGTTTTGGGGGTTTTTTTGTTGGTTTTTTTGTTTGTTTGTTTTTTGTTTTTTGAGCTGCTAATACTGAGAAAAAAAAAATCACAGAATCCTGGAATGGTTTGAGTCACAGAGACCTTATAGATTACCTCATTCCAACTCCCCTGCCATGGGCCGGGATACATTTTTTTCATGCCAGGTTGCTCAGAGCCCCATCCAACCTGGCCTTGAACACTGCCAGGGATGGGGCATCCAAAACCTCTCTCAGAAAATCCAGTGTGTTGAATCCTGGACCTAATCTCATGCAGAAGATGGGTGATGCTTGCCCTGTTCAAAGGTAGATCCCATGTCCAGGTTCCAGCAGATGACCAGCAATGGGGCTAATCTGCTTGGGAGCTGCAAAGCAGCTCAAATGCTGGTTTGAGAGAAAAGGCAAGTGAGTGAGAATAAAGAAGGTAGTATTGGGACCCAGTTGCATACCTTACCTATTTCCGGATTGCAGTGGGACAACTGGATCTCTAAGAGGTCATTGTCTTGTGGGAAATTTTCTGCAGAAATTCCTTTCCCTGTGGTCTCACTGTTAAATGGTTTCTATGAAGAATCACAGCTTGTAAGGAGCAGAAGTCTGGCCCCTCCTTAGGAGGACTGTAAAACAGAAATTGTATTCAAGACTCAAAATGCTGGTGTGTAAGAGCTAAAACTGGTAGTATTGCTATTGTTTCCCAAGATAAAACATAATATACTGGCCACTGACTTCACACTGGCTTCAAAGAGTGATTTGAGCCAGATTCACTCATGAATGGGTTATTATCTCATAGTATGTGGTGGTATTTTTTTTTCCATTATTAATATCTATAAGCTGTATCTACTATGAAGGTTTGGCTGAGTGAAAAGCAATGTTGCTTTCTTGCTTATGTGTCTCTTAACATTTCAGGGTGTTTTCTAGTAAGTCAGGAGTCTCTGTAGACTAGGATTCACTGGCTGCTTATTTCACAGGGTGTTGTAGAGCCTGTGACTCCTCTGACACATTTAGCTCCCTCCTTTTGCAGTCCTCCTATTGCAAGCAGCAGGAATGTGTGATGTATTGGAGTGTGGCCCAGCCAAAGAGCTGTATAGAGAGCCAGGGACATGTGCTTTTGAATGGCAGCTCCAGCTGGGCCACATTCAGCAGCTTCGGTCAATTTGACCTGATATAAAATTAAATGTTCTATTTGCATTTTCTGCAAACTGATGGCAATGATGAAAATAAAAAATAAACAACAAACTTTTGTAAAAATACCAGTTCCCTTTGGCCCAAAATTGAATGTCAAATTCCAAGCTACCTTGATTCACTGTCAATCTCTCAAAAGTAGGTCATAAGAACATCTGTATTTTCATGCCAATGCAGAAGTCTGGCTGTTGTAACTTGAGAACTGCCTTTGTTGAAATTTAAGGTTTTTGACCATTACCTCCTGCTGGATTCATATCTTCAGTTCTGTCTCGCTCACATCTCTTTGGCAATCACAGTCATGGAAATGTTCCTTTAGACCATATGATGTGAGGAGCAGTGATGCTGTAATAACCTCACACTGTAGAGAGAATGATCTCTTATAAAAAGGCACGTTCATATTAAAAATTCACAGCGGCGCACTCCACACTCCCATTATAGGTAATTACAGAGGATTTTAAATACCTGATGCTAGTTGGCAGTGTACAATACCCTGTCAGCAGCAGGCTCTGATTTGTAATTTAATTATCATAAGACATCCACCTGTTTTTTGTCAAAGGAAGAGTAGCATTTCTGTTCAATCATGCTTTTCCCTCCAGAAATCTGAATTAGTCCTTTGAGAAAGGTTTCTAGGGAATGGGTTTTTTTCAAGGACATTTGGAGGACCTCATCAGAGCAAGATGATGGAGATGACTGAGGCATTTCTGCAGGAGTGTCTTAATTCTGGTTTGGTATTTTCAGCCTTACCACTGGCTTTTTGCTGTGTCAAGCTCTTTTGGTTCACAGCTGAACGTATTTCAATGAAGAGATGCTGTGGGAGGAAAGATGTATGAAAATGAATGAGTTTGGTGCTAAGAACATGAGGAAAACCCACAGAAGGATTGACCCAGAAATGCTCTAGGATCATACTTTGTGAAGAAGGAGAGGCTAGGCTTGGGATGGGAGGGAGACAAAGACAAATAGATTAGTGGAAATCTATTCTGAAAACTTTTCAGTCAATGGCACGTGAACATGGATATTACTGAAGTTGTCCTGGGAACGTGCATTTTTTTGATAAATAGATAAATTCAAATTATAAAGCAGGTCTATCACTGGAGATCCACACAAGTGTTCTGGTCTTTGGGAGCACGGGATTCAGGGTGAATCAATTTCCTCCGGGCTTTGGCTCCTGTTTAATACAACAGCTACACTGAAGTGTGGTGATGGAGAAACGACTTACTGATGGTCAAAGAGATGTTCTCTTTTTAAGGCCACATCACACTGCTTCTGGCAGTGTAAAACTGCAAAAATTATCTGGAAAGAATAACATATATGTTATATATATGTGTGTGTGTGTATGTATATATAATCATATATGAATTATATATAATCAAATTAATCATATATAATGAAATATATAATCATAGAATGAATCACAGAATCATAAAATGGTTTGGGTTGGAAGGGACCTTAAAGATTCAACCCCCTGCAAGGGCAGGGCTGACATCCACTAAATGAGATTTCTTAGGGCCCCATCCAACCTGGGCTCGAACATCCCTTACAAGGATAGAGCATCTACAACCTCCCTGTGGAGTTTCATCCTGTTCCAATGCTTCATCACACTGAGGAAAGAATTTCTTCCTAATATGTAATGTAAACCTCTTCCGGTTTAAAACCATTCCCCCTTATCCTGTCACTACATGCCTATATAAAAAATCCCTCTCCCTCCATTATATAAGCATCCTTAAAGTACTGAAAGGTCTCACCCTGAAACCTTTTCTCCAGGCTGAACAACCAGGCTCTTTCAGCCTGTCTTCACAGGAGAGGTGCTCCATCCCTCTGATCCTATTCATAACCCTCTTCTGGATCTGTTCTAACAGGTACAGAGGAGGGAATGCCTTTTTTGTGCTGAGGACCCCAGAGCTGGATGCACTGCTCCAGGTGAGGTGCCACAAGATCAGAGTGCAGGGTGAGAATAATTTCCCTTGATCTGCTGGCCACTCCTCTTTTGATGCAGCCCAGGATGAGGCTGGCTTTCTCAGCTGTGCATTCATTCTTGGCTTATGTCCAGCTTATCATCCACAAGAACCTCCAAGTCCCATTTTGCAGTGCAGCTCTCAATCCTCATAGTGGGAGGGACTCCACTCCTCCCACATCCACCCAGAAGATCAGGAACTTGTGAGAAATGAGAAGCCTATATATATATATGTATATGTATATGTATATATATATATATAAATATATATATGTATGTATATATATAAAATTTTTTGTATCTGCAAAAGCTGTCAGCAGGACCAGGACAGTGATTATCCCCCTGTAGTCAGCAATCGTGAGGCCACACTGCAAATCCTGTGTGCATTTCTGGGGCCCTCACTGCAAGAAGGACATTGAGGGGCTGGAGCGTGTCTAGAGAAGGGCGACGGAGCTGGGGAACAGTCTGGAGCACAAGTCTGATGAGGAGTGGCTGGAGAAGGTGAGGGTGTTTAGCCTGGAGAAAAGGATGCTCATGGGGGACCTTATCACTCTCTACAACTGCCGGAAAGGAGGTTGTAGTGAGGTGGGGATCGGTCTCTTTCCCAAATAAAAACTGATGGGATGAGAGGAAACAACCTCAAGTTGTGCCAGGAGAGATTTAGATTAGGCATTAGTAAAAATTTCATCACTGAAAGGGCTGTCAAGCATGGAGCAGTCTGCCTGGGAAGGGGTTGACTTACCATCCCTGGAGGTATTTTCAAAGTCATGTATATGTGGCACTTGGGGACATAGTTTAGTGGTGGACTTGGCATTGCTGGGTTGGATGGTTGGACTCAGTGATCTTAAAGATCCTTTCCAACCTGACTGGTTCTATGTTCTATGATAGAGCTTCTTATGGCTTCTATCATTGCTGTCTTGTCTCCTTAAGAAGTAGCCACTGGACATTTCTATTTTCCCCATTCCTGAGTTAATGAGATTACTCTGGTATTTTTCTCTTACTTCTTCTAATTACATTTTAGCAAATGACTCACTTTAAAGAGGATGTCTCAGAGTAGTCATCTTTTTAGAAAGAGTACTCACTCGATTAAAAAATTAATTGATTGCTTATGGCTTAAATGATCTGTGTGCCAAGCCTTAAATGTAACATTGGCTGGAGTACTAACTATTAGGCTGATGGCTTCTTGCCCAAATAATATTTGGCTGGTGCAAGTCATTTCATCGATTCATTAATTATGTTATCTGAAAAGTGAATATGTGAAGGGCCGCAGGCATATCCCAGAAAAGAAGAGAATAAATCATGTCACATGTGTATTCTGAAAATAATTGGCAACTGCTGAAACATTTTCATACATGAGATTGAAGGCAGGAATACACTGGGGTGGTTTCCTTTGGAGGGATGAGTGAACGAAATAACACTCCATAGCTGAGTGGTCAAAGTGAAGTGGACGAGCAGCAGAGGGGTCTTCTGTATGGAGAGGTCTGCTTTGGGATGTTCTTGTACCTGGACTTCAGACTTTTTTTTCTTATATGGCCATACAAATAAGACTTAGGCTTTTATCCAATAGCCCTCTCCTCAGGACACAGCTGAGGGGATGACACCTTTCTACAAAGCATTATGTCTGGAGAACAGATCAGGTAAATTAATTTAAAATTTAGGGTTATATTCCTTGTTGTTACAAGCTTCATTTGGGATCTTGGATAAGCCCCTCATGTTGCTTCTCCATGGAGAAGAAGGGTCTAAGGATAGAATTCTACTGCAGGGGAATCTTCTGTGGGACTGTGCCTCTTTGGAAATGTGCGTGTGCTCTCCAGCATCAGAGTACACACTGCCAAGTGGAAAATAACTCAAGTATTTTGTAGAGAAGGGCTACAGAAATCTAATTTTTAACACAGGAATATGAAGCGTGATCTGACACTACAGCTGAGCTGATCACCGTCTCTTTTTCTTCATTATCAGTGTATCATCTCAAATGTCTATTTGATGGTGAAAGTTTTGTGTATCAGTGACATACACCACGTTTCTCTCTTTGATACAATGGTAAAAAAAGAATGACTCATTCTCTCCAGAACACACTAGGAAATCCAATTATTATTGTCTACTGTATCATATTTTCTTTTTGTTATTCCACAATTATATAAAAATATAGGAATTACCTCCTAAAAGCTTATTTGTTCTTCCTTGATGTTTTCTTCCTCTAGAAATATCGTTATCAAGATGAGGATGCTCCACATGACCATACTTTGCCTCGTTTAACCCACGAAGTGAGAGGCCCAGAGCTTGTTCACGTGTCAGAGAAGAACCTGTCTCAAATAGAGAATGTCCATGGATACGTCTTACAGTCGCACATTTCTCCTTTGAAGGTAGGATCCATTCAGCTCATGGCTTTAGTCCTCAAATACAAGAAAAAGCGTAGCACAAAATGCCTGGGAAACTTATTTTGTTGTACAAACAGAGAAGCTGCTTTCTGAAATCTATCATTGCAGATTAATTTTCCTGTGATGGGTTTTTAAGGCTCACTGTAGTGGAACAGGTGATAGTTTAGTTGATAAAACTTTGTGTAGAGATGTGAGTTTACTGCTTTGAAGGAGGCTTTTGCTGGAGTAAAAATAATTCCTGGCAAACGAGCCTGTTTTTCTGCACATTGTGTGCAGGTTCTCAGCCTCAATATCACGGTGATTTTGAAATGGCAGACTTCCCTTCCTGATTATCCCTGTTCAGAAATGGAAAAAAAAAATACTGTAAATGTAACTAGTTTTTTAATCTCTCAAACAACTATATCAAATTCACAAGTTATGTCTGAAAAGGGAGCTCATTTGCCTCCATTCATATCCTTGCTGCTCAAGCACTTGCAGTTTTCTGTGGGTTTTGATGTAATTCAGAGTGCTGTAGAGATATCTTTCTGTTAACTAAGAAAACTATTTATAAAATACAGAAGCTTTAGCTGTATGTGGGTCTGGCGTCCTCTGATGTTTCTTGTTGGGCAAAAATGTTTCTCTTCCTGGTGAACCTGTATAATAACCAAAAAAGAATCCATTCCTGAAAATTTACATACGACCTTTAATAAGAATGCAGTGGTTGGAAAATATTCCTAGAGCTTCTCTTGTGGAAGGAGCATAGATGCAGTGATTAGCATGATGGGTTTTCTATTTTGGCTTCTACTAGGCCTGGGAAGGGGGGAGAAAAAAGAATAATATTCTTTACTAGAGGTGGTGATGTTCTGGGTAATAGTTTTATTCCAGCAATTATCTAAGCAGCAAACAAGGCAGATGGGCTTTGCTCCCTTTGGTGCTCAAAGCCTGTGAAATGGGCACTGCTTGCTTAGCACACTGTTTACAGTGTGGTTACAAGTGAAAGGAAGTGTTTATTATTAAAGATTGATGTGAATATAGCTGGTGTTCATTGAGCCTTCATGGAACAGCCATGCAAGCGAATCTTTGTCCTCTGCTCTTGTTGGTCCTGTGTTTAGTTTGCATGATGTTTGTCTTTTCAGGTTTTAGCAGTTTTCTGGGTTACTTACCTAACTTTTACTGCAGAAGCCAACAGTACCAAGCAGTGATAGATCATCTTGTACTGAGGTTATCACTTTAGTTATTTGGAAAGGATTACCTCCATGAGGCCTCTGTCTAGCATCAGGGGACAATCACAGACCAAGCAATTTCTGGCCTGGAAAGGAAACATCCCTGTTCCTCTAGGACTCCTTGAGTATTGTGATTACAGTGGTGTTTCTTGTTCATGAAGGTCAAAACCAGACATTATTCTTCACATTTGGAGACTTTCAAGTAAGGCTACATAATCCAAGCTGAGGGTGTAGCAATGATGTCAAAAAGCTTGTCGTGAAGTGAAGGGTATCCCCAGACATGCACAATTGCTTGAAACAGCTCCCAGTCTTATTTGCTCTTGTAACGGGACAAAGTTGTTGTCTGCTGCTGTTTTCTGGAGTGATGGTAGGACAGGAGCTGTATAGTATTTCTTCTTGGAAATCAGTGTCTCCTCAAAGTCCTCCCTTCAGCATGAGGATTTTTGTCTTTGATTCTGTCCCTTTCCCTTCTTTCCTTCAGATTCAAAGTATCTTATATCTGCCACTTAATAGTCTCATGCCTGCCATTTAATCCAAATTTAGCTGTTTGTCTCTTCAAATGGCTTTGAAGTTCCTGCTTCTTTTCCCCTGCTGTCTGTGTCCCACCTTTTAACCTTCAGCAGAGATTTAGCTCAGGATGCTGGAGGAATTCTTCTGGTAGAGCTCATGGCATTGTGTTGCCCTTCCTATCTGAGACACCTGCTTTGGATTCCCTTTTATTGTTTGCAGTTGACTGAAATCCCTGTTCAGAAGCTTTTAGTCACAGAGATTTCCACACAGTTGAGAAATAGCATTCCAAATGCTCCAAAATTGAGTCAGAATCAGTTAACGTCTTGAATTACGGACTTTCCAACTAATAGCCTGATATCATTAAGTATTCTGCCATCATCTCAGCAGTATTGTGTGAAGACGGCTGCAGTAAATAATGGTGAAAACTGCCTCTCAACCCATAGCACACCTTCCTAGGGAAATACTGGATTCTTAAAGATTAACTGGAAAATAAGGCCTGCAATTTAAATATTTCATTGACTCCTGTGAGAAGTGGAACTGCTGGAATCTTGCTCTGAGGAGAAATAAGAAGTGATGTGGTCCAAATACTTTAAGGTAATTTCTTAGCAGTGAGAAGACACTGACAGTTGCAGCAGGATAACGATGTCAGGAAACTCCACCAAGAGCTTTTGACTTGTTCTGCCTCACTTTTCTGGCTAGAGATCAGAGCATTTGGTGTAAAGGGAAAATACGTGCGCATGAAAGTCATGAGTCTGCTTGTACCAAGTGCTGAGGAATGCATTTGGTGCAGTTTGTGGTGCTGGGACTGTGACTGTTAAGAGTTTGTGACTGGTCAGACTGGGAAGTTTCCTTAACACCAAGCCAGGGATCACATCATATCCTGTGTGCTATTAGGACTGTCCATCTGACCACTCACCCAGGCCAGCAAGTACATTGCCTGCCAGGCTGGGTGGGGTTAAGTCACTGCCTGGCTGCATTTCACTGCCTGAATTTCTCCATAGGGACTGCAGCACCAGGGTGCACCTCTCCAGCAAGTTTTGAAGCAGTCTTTTGTGTTTAGTGGCTGTATGATGCCCTGATGACAAGATGATTACCCAATGTTTGTTTTGAAATAATATCATAGAAGGAAAATGTTTGAGCATAAGGATAATCTAGTTAAGATGCTTCGGAACCAAAATGTTGTGCCAAGACCAAGCCACACGTCCATCCTAATCACATCACTTTTTCTAAGTAACTTGAATTTGGCAGAATGAAAGAGTTGTGCTTATTTCCATGTATTATTGTTCATTTGGAAAGAAATCTGCAAATATCATGCAGTTATACAACTTCCCTTTGGGTTGGCTGATTCTAGCCCTCACCACTAACCAGTGCTCACAGCCATCTGTGGAAGCCAAAGGTGTTACACCTTGTGCATGTAGATTGCTTGCTGCCATCACCCTGCTCCCCAGTTCTCAGTGAACATCTCAGTTTGCATCCATAATCCAGCTTGTCAATTTCAGGACAGGTTTGCATCATTACAGAGGAAGATTTTGTGGATGGTTGAAGTTCAGGCAGAGAAATCATGGGCACGTCTATTCCTTGTGTACATCTGCAGGTAAAACATTCCACGGATTCTTGTAACATTTTCTGACACTCAGAATGGAAGCATTCAGACCATATTTTTTATTAACAACCATGATTCAAAGTGCTTGATTATGGCCCGTGTTTGCATAGAACAGGTGCATCTTAAATTTTGAAGTATACAAATTCTTAAATAATTTGGCAGTAATTTCATATTTCAGATTGTGTGGTTTGATGTAGTCCAGAAACACCCTAGTGGAGTTCATTGTTATTAGATTATTAGATTGGATATTCAGAATAAATTCTTTACTCTGTGGGGGGTGAGGCACTGGCACAGACTGCCCAGAGAAGTTGTGGATGCCCCATCCGTGGAAATGTTCAAGGCCAGGCTGGATGGGGCTTTGAGCAACCTGGTCTAGTAGAAGCTGTCCCTGCCCATGTCAGGGGGCTGGAACTAGATGGTCTTTAATATGATCCCTTCCAACCCAACCATTTTATGGTTCTATGTTTCCTTGATTCTATGATTATTGATTACCTCAGGAGGTTGTTTTGGAAACCAAAACATAAAACTAATTTTCTTCAACACCCTTGAACTTGTTTCATGTGCTGAATAATAAGAAATGTGGTCCTACATTCTGAAAATGTCTTTGAGACACACAGATACTAATTATGATAAATACTGTTTAGAAATGTGAATAGATTTTCTGAAATTGAAGGTAGGCATATTTTCTTATCTTTCAAGTACCTAAAATCGAGTATGCATTAGCCAGTTTACTCCCTTTCAGACGCTAATAATGAGCAAGAGCAGTTTTTCTGCAAACCAGACCTTCTTTTATTTTCCCTGTCTTTTTCACTTCTTCACCTTACTGTATTTTGCATTAACTTTGCTTTTCTACTTTCCTGTAGCATTTCATGTGCAGGCAACTCTTGTTCAGTTCTGGAAAATGCTTAATTTTAGAAAGCTTCAAACTCCTGATAAAGGCTGATCTGCTTATTAGTGTGCTAAAGATAAAATTTTCAACAGCTTAAGCAACTTTGAATGTCAAACACTGAAGTTGTAAAGGAAGTTTTCAGTTACGTGGATGTATTAACATTTGGGAAAATGCTAGCATTGGAGAAGTTTTGTTAGAGTTGCCATATTAAGATAATAAATGTTCTTTTCAACTTATGGGGGTGATGGAATTGCCTTTTAATAATCTCTTAAAGGAAAAACGTCTGTAGTGTAATGGAAAGGTAATTTAAAATAATTTTCTTGCACTTTCCCTCGTTTGACACGAGATGGTGTAGTAAGCTCAGAATTCTTTGGTCTGCATCTGTAAAGCTTTGTGATATACTATTGAGAGTTTCCTTAGATGACTTAGAAAGTACTAATTCAGTAAAAAGTGCCTTCTGAATCCCTGATGTTTTGGGAAATCTGAATTCAACACAACTGTACCTGAAATCAGAGGTGCAAGTTCTGTCTCTAAATTAAATATATGCCTCTTCCCCTTCCTCCCAGGAACAGAGCTAATCAGTGTTCATTAAGTGAATGACAACTCTGGCTCCTAAATGAACCTTTCTGATGTTATTGTGATGTTAGATTTATTTTTGTTTTTCAGTATACTCCACTTTGTTAAGGTAAGCTGAAAAGTAAAAATCCTTGTAAGGATCTTGTATCTCCTTGGTTGTCTGAACATTTTAAATGTCAGGCTATTCCAGCTATCTCCATTTCCTAATTTAATGCCAGGTTCAATTGTAACCATCAGTGGAAATTGAGAAAAAACAAGTAACCAGGTAAATAACTATCCTAAGCTAAGTTACTTTCAAACAAGAATGGTCAGTAATTAATATCTTCAGTTGCCTCATCTTTGATAGCCTCATTTTCTGGAAGGGAAGGAGCCACATTGGCTATTACTCCTTTTATTTCTGTCCCAGGATGTTGTCCTGCAGCTCAGCTGGGTTGCTGACAGCTTGCAGAAAGTCAGGATTTACTTTCTAGTGGAGACAGGAGAAAAATCATATCCACATGGTACAAATGGGCTCAGCAGTCTACAAAGTTAAGGTTATCCACGAAATGGCATTTGTACAAATTGCTTTACAGAAGAACGAGGGCTGTGTCTCCCAATGCTGAGCACATAGATTTTTTTTTTTTTTAATGGCAGGAAGCCCTGTCTTACTCATTACTTGAGTCATAGAATCACAGAATCATTTAGGCTTCAAAAGACCTCTGAGATCATTGAGTTCAGTCTCTGAAAGATCACCACCCTGTCAACTAGACCATGGCACTAACTGTCACGTCCAGTCATTTCTTGAACACCTTCAGGGATGGTGACTCTACCATTTCCCTGGGAAGTTCATTCCAATATTTAACAACCCTTTCATGACGAAATTCATCCTAATATCTAACCTGAATCTCCTATGGCATGGGTTCAGTTGCCTGGGAGAAGAGGCCAACAGGTACCTGACTGTGACTTCATTCCAGGTGTTGCAGAGAGTGATAAGGTCCCCCATGAGCATCCTTTTCTCCAAACTAAACACCCTCAGCTCTCTCAGCCACTCCTCACCAGACTTGTGCTCCAGACCCTTCCCCAGCTCCGTTTCCCTTCTCTGGACACACTCCAGCCCCTCAATGTCCTTCTTGTAGTTAGGGGCTCAAAACTGAACACAGGATTTGAGGTGAGGCCTCACCAGTGCCCAGTACAGGGGACAATCACTGCCCTGGTCCTACTGGCCACACCATTGCTGATCCAGGCCAGGATGTCACTGTCCTCCTTGGCCACCTGGGTACATGCTGGCTCATGTTCAGCTGCTGTTGACCAGCACTCCCAGATCCTTTACCTTGGGCAGCTTTCCAGCCATTCTTCCCCAAGCCAGTAGCACTGCCTGGGGTTGTTGTGCCCCAGGGGCAAGACCTTATAAAACTTCATGCTGTTGGTCTCAGCCCATCAATCCAGCCTGACCAGTTTCCCCTTTGGAGCCTTCATACCCTCCAGCAAATCAACACTCTCACCTGTGTTGGTGTCATCTGCAAATTTACACTTGGTCCCCTCATTCAGATCATCAGTAAAGGTATAAAACAGGACTGGACCCAATACAGAGCCTTTCACACCATGAGTGACCAGAAGCTTCTTTGAGGCTCTCTGTACCTAGTGTGGGAAGGATGTTTTGTTTCTGCTCCAAAGCAGATGTCTCTCTTTCCCAATTCCTATCTCCTACTGAGTGTGTAGTATCCTTTCAATGTCCGTCATTCTTTTTATCCTCCTGAGTGCAGGAAGGTCATTCCTGTGAAGGCTCCTAGGATCTGTCACTCGCCCTTTCCTGTCTGTAACGAAACAGCTTCTTCCCCACCCCTGAAGCTTTCCCTGTCCAGGTGTGAGTCCGACCTCACTACAGTGGTCGCTCTGCTTGTCCGACAAATTAACAAAGATGGGGAAAGAGGCTCTGAGATTGAGCCTGGATAATTAATGATTCTGTGAAAAATGTATTAGCCTGAGCTTCCTGGAAACTGTCATAAAGAGTAATTTTTTGTGTCTAAAAATGTAAATTAGGCAACAGCTATTTATTTCATTAATTAACATTAGCTTCAATAAAAATTGATTTCTGAAGACATTATAAACATCCCCCCCCCCCCCCCCCCCC
>WBNO01000080.1:19655-40576 GCA_013400575.1 Peucedramus taeniatus
ATGCAACTATCTCATTTCTCAATTCAACAAACTGGGAATATGTTTTTGATACTGAGCTTTTTATAAAGACCAAAGTCATGCACTGGTCATGGGTACTGTGAAAATAAAAAAGTCTAAGACTCTCCTGATGTTGCAGTGGATCGTGTGACCTGTAAATAAACTTGAGATGTTGCTGCCCAGACCTGGAAAACAGTATAAGGAAATACACTCCACAGACCTGCATAGCTGTTTTGAAACAGAATCACAGAATGGTTTGGGTTGAAAGGGACCTTACAGATGATCTAGTTCCAACCCCCCTGCCTTAGGCAGGGACACCTTCCACTAGACCAGGTTTGAGCAATTGCAGGGAAGTCTGCTGCCTAGGCAATGCAAATACCCCTAGCTTCCAGGGAACCAGGTTTACACAGAGAAAGCTGGTTGCTACAGCTTTCAGCATTACCGTGCCTGATAGTCCTGTGTAAATGTAGTTCCTGGTGTTTTAGGGGGATAACCTGTTTGTGGCAAGAAACCACATTTATTTTCCAGAGCTGCTGAGATCCATTAATTCCTATTAATGGGGAAGAACCCTATGCTAGACATTAAGTTCAAATAGGGAAGAAGGGAAAAAAAAAAAAGGTTGAATTTGCTTTAATTTCTGCAGTTGAGGTGTGACAAAGAGTTGAGGTAGGTCTCAGCATAGGCTGTTCTTCCTGAGCAAAGATGCTGCATTTCAGAGGCTCTTTAAATGCAATGGATGACTGAGAGAGGCTGAGGCTTTGTTACATGTCAGGAACAGCAGCCTGAAGTTTTCTCTTGCAGTTACAAATTTAATTGGGGTTATATAGAGGACATATTAATGTATGCATGAATATATTAGCAAGCCATCTAAAATTTAATCTTGCATCCTTTTCTTTGCTTACACTGACTGCATTTCATAAATATAGCTAACCTGCATGAAGCATTTTTTATCCCCAGGATGGCTGAGCCCAGTAGCAATGATCTTATAAGAATACTTTCGATCCCTGCCCTGGTAGCTTCCTAGCTTTTGTGTTTTGGAGTTGGTTTTGTTTTGTCCTTTTTCCCTCCTCTCTCCTTTTCAGCATGCAGTCACTAGCAAAGCCCCATGCTGCAGTTAGTCTGTCAGTGGATTCACTGAATATTCAGTAGGTTGCTTCATTAAGATACAACACTTGTTACATGTTTAATCATGTACTGCTTTTCCTTTATCTCCTACTGTAACAGCAGATAAGCATATATCATGCATCTGTATCTGTAATCTGTGTTTTTTAATATAAAAATGCAATCGGATTAGAAAGAGACAAAGGAAGCTCAAAAATGTGTCTGTGCCTGTTCCTGCTCTTAAGGAAGTGGCAAAAGTAGCTCTAAATTTTGATTTTATTTCATTATGTTTCAAGGCAAAATAAGCAGCTTATAGATTAGCATTTTGAGTAATATTTTGCGTCTCATTTTCATGTGGGCTGGAATGTGTTTCATTTCTGAGTCCTTGTCTTACTCTAAAGAAATTCCTAAAATGGTGCAAAAATTGAATGTTACAGTGAAGAACAGTTATTAGTGATGAACATTTTTTTTTTTTTGTCATCACTGCTAAACCCATTCCTTTATGTGCTTGATGTTTTGCCTTGGCTTTCTGATTGATGGCTTTCCACATGCTTTATGTAGTTGCAGACAGTATCTTGTTATCTTTCTAGCTTCTGACAGAATAAAAAAGAAACCAAATAAAATTGCTTCTGTCAGTGGGTGATTTAATTGGAGAAATCTCAGCAACTTGAAGTAAACCTCAGGCATTGCAATCTTTTATTTTTTGGCAAAATAAATGTTGTCCTCTGATGGACACAAGCAGAGCAAGTTCTGACAGTATCTGCTAGTGATATGTTGTTAGACTTGCCTGAAGAAGGAAGACAGGACTTTTCAAAGGAATTTGAAAATATTTTCAGGCTATGGACCCTGTTTACTTTATATGGGCTTCCTAGGTATTGAAGCTCTTTTCAAACGTTAATCTGAATTGCTGTTTCAGGAGGTTTTCTGTGTTCTTAATCTACTGGGTGCTTTATCCATTAGTATTAATTAGCTGATTTGTCTTTTATTCTTTTTGAATAGCAGATTTCTTTTCAACAACAGTCTTGTTCCTGAACGTCTTTTTTTGGGGTTGTCTTTTGTTTTTTGGTTTTGGGGTCTTTTTNCATATTGCATATTCCTGACCATGTCTCTCTCATATAATCAAGTAAATAAGAAATTCCAGGAATCCTTTTCTCTCGCTGTCTTTCTCTACTGCTTTGTATAGTACTAGTTATTCCTTGCTTCCCTGTTATTTTCTGAGTTATTTTTCCCTTGATGTGTTGGCCATGTGAACTACACATAGAATATAAATAATACTGAGAGATGGGTTGTGATAAAAAGGATTTTTTTCCCCATCTAAAATACATGAAATATATGCAATAAATCCATGGAATAACTACTAGATGCTATGAACATAGCATTTGTATGTTCTGCCAGTTCTTTTCTCCTAGGCTAGAAATACTAGAATATTTGCAAAGTATCTGTAATGATGTTTGCCACCTTTCCAAAGTGTTTTGTGACCTACTGCTGAAAAGGGCAATAAAGCATCTCGGTGTTACTAGTCAGACTGTAGCAGGAGGGATTTTTCTCAGATATGTCAGACAGGTTTAACACCAGTTGTTTCCCTAAGCTCAGTAGCTGAAATGCCCTTCTGTCAGCCTTCGGCTACTGCTGACACTTGGGAATGTATTCTACAATTTAAATAAAGCACTAAAGTGCCATAATACCTTTTCACTGAGGAATATACTGATAATTCACTCGCTCAGTAGAAGATACATGTGTTTATACATCTGATGATGTGACACATCAAAAAGGCTCTGGCTTTTGTCAGTACCAGGCATAAAAGAAAGCAGAAGTTTGCAGTTCCAGGACCTCTGGATGCAGCCTCCAGAATGAACAGAATCTATTTAGTCAAACCTTATGAAAGACTATCTTGGCAGCCTGACTTTAGCTATTTCCAAAATTTTTAAATTCCTATTTCTCTTAGCTCTTATTTCATTGTGCTGTTTTGTGGACTATGGACCTGTGAAAAACTCAGAATTTTGACATTTAAAAGAAAAATAGATTTTTCTGAACTAGCAGTTACTTTCGAACTTTTTTCAATAATCTAGTCTAAATAAGAGTTTCTGAGATTATTATTGTGTGACACCTTTACAACCTTATTATTGTGTGACATCACCTCCCCACCCATTGCAGGGAACTTGGAACTAAATGATCTTTAATGTCCATTACAACCCAAACCATTCTGTGGTTCTGTGATTCTGTGATCTTGGTATCAATGGCTAATTGAGACTTCTCAAAAGAGAAGACCTCTCTCAAGAATATTTTTTAATGGGAAATACCTTTTGCCATTTGGTTCCCTGTTGTAAATGCTCCTCCGTGAGTCCCTTCGGGGGGTCCCGGCTGGCTGTGGCACACACAGCTGCGGGGGAACCCTCTCCCGATCTCCGAGGGGCAGGCGGGCGGCTCAGGCTCTCACCTTCGCGGGTGAGGCAGGAATACGACTGCGGTGGAAGAAAGGAGTGGACTTCGAATGGAGGGATCAGTCCAGGTTTATTAAGGCAGGGACCTTGAGCCCAGCATGACCTCACTTTGAAGACCAAGCTCTGGGCTATCAGGTATCTTATAAAGGGAGGAGGGAACAAAGATAGGGAGCCAATAGGGAAACATGGGGGTATGGACATTGGGAAGATGGGTCTCTGGGGAGACCAATGGGGGTAACCTATGGGAGGAACCCCGGTTCCCGAACCAGTCACTCGATGCCCTTAACAGAAGTTTCTAGGGGAAGGGATGGGCTGCTGAGTGATGGACAGGACACCAGGGAGGGGTTGAGGGAGGAGGCAGGATGAGCAGAACCACTGAAATAGGGGAGAAGTGGGATAAACCAAGGTACAGAACAATTATAAAAAGGCATATAAAACACAATACAACAGTTCCCTTCAATCTCTTTCAGAAGATCTTGTTACTTGCTTTTTAATAATCTTTAAAAACTGCTACTGAAACTGATGCAATTGGGAATAATGTCAAAAAAATAGTCAGCACTCTTGATGACTCAGGTGGCTTTTTTAAGATCTGCATTGTTTACTAACTTGATATTTCACAATGTTGTCTTTCGCATTATATTGTTTCTTTTTTCCATAGTTAATCAGTGTTCCTTTTCCCTGTTCCTTTTTCTGACTTACCTTCAGAATCCATTCCTATATTTCTCCTTATCTTATATTTCTTTTATTTCCATTCCTACACATATACATGGATCTTATTAATCCTTCAAGCCACCCATGAAGTACAAATTTGTACCAAATTTGTGAACGTGTAACAATTGATGCCATCCTGTAAGAGACAACTGCGCTCTTATTGATCATTTTGCTTCTTGACTGCTTTAGAGAGCAGGACACACAGCACTGCCTGTCTCCTCTTTGTTGCAAATAGACTTTAAGAGCAGTTTTGTGGTTTTTTCCCTTGCTCCTGAAAAGTGGGTTCTCCTCCCCCTGAACAAAAGCAATGTGAAATACAGATGAATATTATCAGTGAATAGTAGATCTCAGTTGCCCGCTGAAATGGCAGCTTTTATTCCATTAATACTAGAGAAACTATGAGCCAAAGAAACTGCAATCAATTTTTAACCAACAAACTCATGAACACCAAATTGCATCTACATTCCAAATATGAACAGAATGAGACTATTACATAGATAAGAGCTAGAAGTCAGCTTTTTAGATTAAAGTGTTTTCTGCAGAAAGTGACCACATTCTCAAAGCTGTTTTTTTCAAAGCTTTCCTCCCACTACAGTTTTAATAAACATCTGCCTGATTTGCTGCATTGGATTTGATCACCCCATAGTGGTTGAAGTTTTTGCTTCTAAAAAAAAAAAAAAATAAATCATTAAACCTGATAATAGACTAAATAAAATTAAAATAATTGATTACATGACATTGAAAAGGCTAAAAAGAGTAATGGTGTTTTTACAGCAAATAAACAAATTTTTACTTTGAAGTCTGAGTCACAAATTGTGCCTTTGATCAAGTGGATGAGCAAATGCCAAGAAGAGAAGTAGAATTTCAGTGATGATAATATAAAGAGTTATATTAATTACTGGGAATTAGCCAAAATAGCACAAAGTTAACAACTTTACACTTTGGGGGTGTTAAATTCATCCACCAGCTTCTGAAGACCACACCTGCAGATGGTTTTGCATTGAAATTGCTGCTATTTCCTCTTTAGAAGTTGTTAAGCAGTTTGTTTCTTTCACTGTTTTGCAATAAATCTAGAGATTGAGCAGATCTGAACTGGAGATTTCAGCTGAAACTGGGTTATTTTCCTAACTACTATCTTCATAATTTTACTTCTGTTTAGAAAAGGCATTATTTTTTCAGTATTCTGGAGATGTTGATGTCTACTTAAGGCAAATGTGAATAGGAACAGTAAAGTGAACCCAAGGGCGTTTCTGTACTACCTGTACTTTCCTAACACCTGTAATGTCAGGGAATGTCTGAAATCTGGCTCAAGCAAGCTCAGGTTAAAATAGCTAAGATAGGTTTCCCTTTCTGAATATGCTATTTACCTACTGTCTCCTAAAGACACTGGGGTTGGGGAATTATAATCCTGTCTCTATTTTGGAGTTCAAAGTAGGCCACAAGGACTACTAAACAATTGTACCTCAAATACTGATAAAAAAAAGCTAAATCTATCAAAAAAAGGCAACAATCAACCAGGCAGAGCATCGCATCCGTATTTATCACAGTATCATAGACTATCCCGTGTTGGGAGGAGCCCACAAGGATCATCAAGTCCAACTTCTGGCCTTGCATAGCACAACCCCTAGAATCACACCATGTGCCTCAGAGCATTGTCCAAGCACATCTTGAACTCTGCAACACTTGGTGCTGTGAACACTTCCTTGGGGAGACTGTTCAAGTGATGTTTCTAAACAGAGGGAAAGCAGTCTTGAGCAAAGTCGTAGAACACCAATGCATCAGTCTGTTATAGCTACTAGAGAGGTGGAGTGTTTAAATTACTTTGAAGGACATAATTTACTTCTCCTATTCTCCTTCATCCCTTTGTGTACTGGGAATTTCCACACCTATGCCTTTGGAGGACTGTGTGTGCCTTCGTTTAGGGGCTGTACCTTCCTCTTTTGAAGACTCCAGCATCAAACTCTTCTTACAATGCAGCTAGCAGAGAAGCTGGAGACATATTTCCTAATGTCTGGATATTAGAAAAACTTTACCACTGAAAGTGTGGTCAAGGATTGGAACAAGCTGCCCAGGGAGGTATTGGAATTGCCATCCTTGGAAGTGTTTGAAAAAACATGTAGCTGTAGCTGTGCTACAAAGGGACATGGTTCAGTGGTGGACCTGATGGTGTCAGGGTTAATGGTTAGACTTGATCTTAGAGGTCTTTTCCAACCTTAATGGCTCTGTGTTTCCCTGAACAGGTTTATCTTTCAGAGCAGAATGACTTAGAAACTCTGTACTCAACTGGATGATGGAGCCATTGGAAACACACATCTGTGGTTTTCCACCTTTCATATACTGACTTCATCACCAACCTTTTTTTCTCGTACTTTCTTTTCTCATCCTGCTGAAGCAGGATGACTCAGCAGCTGACTTCTATGCCAGGTCATTATCTCAAACCAAACGGGATCTGAGCCAGCTTGGAACCACACAAAATGCAGCAGGATAGAAAACAGGCTGAGGAAAATACAATTTGGGTTTTGTCCCATTGCTCTTTTTCTCTAACTCTCAACTGTCCCAACAATTTTTTTTTTCTTTCTTGCTTCCAGTACAAGGCTTTGTGAGAAAACATATTTTACAAATAATTTGAATGTGATGAACTGTGAGAAAAGGAGTCTGGCAGTCAGTGGCTGAAATACACATAGGCATGTGCAGCTGGGGAGAAAGAGGCACAAACTATTAAAACATTTGAAGATATTTTAGAGCCTATATTTTGCTACCTTGCAGCCTGATTTGACTTTGGGATTATTCAACTGCTCATACCCAGAAAACTGACATGTCTGCAATGTTTTTTGAACATATTTCTTTTGACAGTATGGTAATACTACAGTGAATATGGTAATATTAAGGGTGAATATTAAGGCTGAATACTAGAGAATCTGCTGTAAACCTGCATGCATGGAGATCATCTCACATTTTCTGGTTTTTAGGTCAGTTATAGCTATCTTAATACAGGTAATTCTCACAATTGGAACCCACATTTTATTCCAGTTATTCAATTAAGCTGAAATTGCTTGTAGTGTAGTACCATAATTCTAGGAGAGGCATCACTGCAAGATGGTAAGTAGGTGAGATACTAATTAAATTCTTCTGAACTTCAATAATTTATTATTGAAAGGAGCTGCTCATTGCATTGCCTCTGGGGATTACAGGGGAAGAAACCTGAACAAAAATAGCAGCCCCCAAATGATTTTTGCTGGACGACTCTGACTGACATTTTGGGTTTGTTAGTATTGCTCCACCATTCTGGATACAAACACAGTGGGTCATATCTGTCTGTGGGTGAACACTCTGCAGACTTCAGTTAGATCATGTGTGGGTGGATAAGTACAAAATTTTCCCAAACACTCTTAAACCCAGGGGTGATGGTGGTGTTTATATATAATCTTGAAAAGCTGGATTCTTTTATATTCAGGCTTTTGGGAAAAGTAGGTTTCAGCCTAATTTAGGCAGGAATACGTCTCCCTTTGATTTTTAAAGAACTGTAAGGCAAAAACTCTTTTAAATTCTTTTTGAGAATCTCATCTGATAATAAAATGAGAGGATGAAATTCCTCCATTCTGTAGCATCATGCTGTAGCATATCTCAGATTGCCTTATCTTTGCTACATCAAGATTTTTGACCAGGTTAGTGCAGTCCTTCCAGCACCTGAATACCTCAAAGCAGATGTGCCACTGCCCTTCTCATTATAGCTCTCCGTAATGATCTAAGCTAGACTGGTCTGGAGATTCCTCCCTAGATGCATATTCTTTCCAAGCCTCTTAATTCAATCTGAATGATGATGATGATAATTTACGTTATAGTATTTCCCAGGGGCTCTGATAGCAGTGCAGGGCCCCATTGTCCTAAACATCATATAGACAAGGAAAAGCTTTAATGTTGTGATACCACAGAGCTGCCCAGGCTAAAACCAATGCAAATGAACAAAAATTATTTGGAATTCCTGCATATATTCAAATCTTATCTAATAATCTATGTATTACAATCAAATTACATCTACTTTTAAACTAGTGTATAATTCCTTTATAATTTCTTTAGCTAGAGATGTTCATACCTCAAGGCTGAATTATAGACCAGTGCTATTTTGTTACATTTATAGCTTTTTCCTGTTAGCACTGCACGAATGCTTTGCACCTCACTGAGTGAGAAACACAGGGACAAGTGTACACATTTTGGGGAAAAAAACAAACAGCCTTTGTGTAAAAGAAAAATGGTTCTGAGAATAGAGTCTGTAAGAATCTGCCATGATTGCACAATGTAGAAATTAACCCCCTCCGGCTAGCATACCACCATTTGCTTACTGTGTTAGTCAATTAATGTCCTTGATTTATTTCTACACGTTTTTAACTGAGTTGATGAGCGTTACTATACTTTCAATTAGATGGGTTTTTCAACATAATTTTAATCATAATGGTTAGTGTAAATGAGTTTTATTAATTATGGTAGGGTGAACGCTTTATTAAGAGGCTTGAGACGTAATATAACAAGTTTTAGCACATCCTTTTGAGAACCCTTTGTTTTTAGGGACACCCATCTTCACCCTTCTTCTCACAAACTCTTTCTGTTTGCCTGCTGAGTGTGATATTGAAGACCTATGATGGGTGGATTGTCAAATCCAAATTCTCCATAATTTTACTGGAATATTGTAATTTTATTTGGTAATAGGTTTAGTACTCTGATGCTCTACACCTTCTAAAAGTGCTGGTGGAGGGCATCATGGTGTACTATAATTCTGTTCTCTGGCAATGTCTTGGGGGCTGCAGTGGCATTTGAACCTGTGATAAGATCTTATCAAGAAGAAGTAAGTTAAAAATTTGATATGCCAACACAAGAACCATTAGGCAACACTTTATGGAATGTCAAGATGCTGATTTGTAAAAAGTCCTTATACTCTGGAAATGCTTTCTCTTCTCCCAGAACTGCCTGTTTCCTTGAGCTGGCAGTGTCTTTCCCAGCTCTTTTTCCCTCTGAGACATGTGATCTGAATGACTGCTTTGACATCTCTTTGAATGTGGGGAAGGATGTGGGCATTTGCTGAGGGGCACAGTGGCTGCCCAAGGCAGCTGCATCTCCAGCAGTCTGGGGCAAGAATGATCACATGAGGAAACGTTAAAAAGATGGAGAAGACAGGAAATAATGGTTTTAACACTTTTAGTCCCATCCCAAACTTAGCCTTTCCATGTACTGCATCTACCCTGCAGCTCCCACTTCACACTCTTTTTGCAAAGAAAGATGGAGAACGTGGTCAGGACATAGGACAAGGGTGTTTTGCATTGCTAATATTGCTCAAAGACTAGTTAGTGTAGGTGCAATGCTAGATCCTGGGCATTCTTACTCCAGTGACATTTATTTTTCTGAAGTGTAAAGGCTGCAGAGTAGGAATCTACCAGCCAGTTGTCCTCATTGTTTATGTTACATCGGTGCCCACCATTCTTTTGCAGATTTGGGATGGTTGCAGGAACAGTTCTAGCCACTTTTCTCAGAGCTCCCAGAACTGTATATGTGCTTCAGGGACAAAACCTGATCCTAGGAGCAAAGAACTGTATCTGCTTGGTAGTCTGTTTTCCAGAGATATGGGTAAATTAGCAGTTGGTATAATTTTACTCAAGATTTTTATGAGCTGGTGGTGGTATTGCATATTTGCAAAAGAAAGAAAATTAGGCAAAAGTGTTACTCTCTTACAAATAGTATTAATTAAGTAGAATTAGATGGCTGATGGGTAGTTAATGAAAATGTGCAGTGCCACAGCTGTTCCAGTTAGTGAACTGGATGACAGGAAGTATTTATCTGTCTTTTCAGAAACTCTAGGGATGATCTTGGAAATTACACTTCAGAAAATCTGTGCCAGGTACTTTTAATGAGATAAACATAATGGGATTGTAACAAACAAGAATAGTTTCTCTAAAGGAAAAATTGATTTCTTCTAGCTTAATGAAATCTCTGACAATGTCAGTAAATTAGTAGTAAGTGGAAAAGAGGCTCAAGTAATTTATTTGTACTTACTAAATAACTTTCACAAAATCCCGTCCCTCTAACGTGTTAAGGAAAAAAAATACTTCTGAAAATAAAATGCCAGGGAAGGTCAGAGTGCCAGTGATCACAAAAACTGAGAGAAATTAATGGATACCCTGCAGTATGGCAGAAGGCTTATGGCTAAGGTTATCCCAAGAGAGCCTGGACCAGGGAAAGTCTATGCACATTTTGAAATATTTTCTAGACAGTGCTATAGAAGTATAAATGTGATTATTAGCTAGACAGACACAGGGCAGTTTGCAGATGGGATACTATTATTTTGGGCAGTGGAAAGAAGATAAAGCTGTATAACATTTTAGATGAATTAAACAGAACTGAAAGAATAGGCAGATGATAAAATGCAATTTTGTAAAATATGCGTATCTACAGTGGAGAGGGAAATATAAATTACTCATAAATACTTAACTGATTGAATTTTCTAAGAATGGCTTACAGCTTTGTAGCCAATTCTTTAAGTGACTGAATTCACTAAGCAGAATTTTTACAAATGAATGGAAAAATTCAAGAGCTGAAATATTGAAAACGTTTTCATGACATAAGAAGCTCTATTGCATAAAACTTCTAGAAATTAATAAAGAAGAAAAGGAAACATGGATTGCAATGGGAAAATAAAAATGTATTTTAAGCAAAATACTGTGTTAGGCCATAATGATAACTGTTGGCCCCTTTGATTTTCTTCCCCTTTTTGTCATTTTCAATCAAATCTGAAAGGAATCAGTAGCTGAAGAGAAAGCCCTATGACTTCCATAAAAAGAGGTAACCAAATAGAGAAAAAAATACAGAATTAACTCATCCAGTATAAATACCAGTGAATTAATACAGATTAAGTATTACAGTTAAGAGATAAGAGAGTGAGGGAGAAAGAGCAAATGTGAAATTTTGCTGCAGCAGAAACTTCTGTTGGAACCAACACCTTATTGCCATCAGAATTTAACAATGCAGCTCAGAGCCATAGGAGGAGAGGTCTTGTTTATTCTGCTACTCATGGGTCTATTTCTTTGGAATCTGGGAATATTCATGAGCAAACATGAAAAAATCAGGACCTTTTAGATAGAAGATTAAAAAGCCAGAACATATGGATCATGTGTCACTGTGCCAATGGATAGGAAATTATAAATTACTAAGGTTCTCAATTAGGCTGTAGAGCACAATGCTTGTTGCTGTCCCATAGATCTCACCCTGATAAAACGGGTCAGTGTTTAGTAGAACATAATAACCTGTCATACATAACCTTTTAAAGGCTGAACAGATTGGATGCTCCAGAAATCTGCTAGCTCAAGGGTAATTTCTGAAACCTGCAAAAGAGGAAAAAAAAACAGACGCAATGTTTGAAATTCCTTCCTTAGAGATGAACTAATGGTCTGTGAATTATTACATATAATGAAAACTTTCTTTTATTTGTTTTATTTTTCATTCCTGGACTCAGGCTTGAGAGATCTCATGGCAACTGAAACTGTGAGAATAAGTTTCACTGTAAACAGATTCCACTGCTATTTTATGGTGTGTTTTTATACCAGAGATATGTGCTCATTGGACACATAATCAAAATAAAGTGATATGGTGTGTATCACTTGAAACTTCACTTGTGAACTTAATGATGTATTTTTATCATGCTCTATTTTTATCACACTCTAACATTTTTCTAACAAAGAGATCATGGCATTTGGAGAAAGAATTGCATTTGGAACATTTCTGTTACCTTTCTGCATCACTGACTGATGAGATCAGGTATTGAGGGAAACAAAACATATTTTAGTGAAATTAGTCTGATTTTCTATTAATTTCATTTACAAAATCTGTTGATAATCTCTTTTTCAAGTTCAGTCTAAACTTCAAAACCCCAAGTAAATGAAGGACACATTTTTGAGTGTCACCTTAGGGACTACACAAATTAATGCACAACTTCAGTTCCTCCTGAGTTACTGCTGTAGACCAAATTAAATGGTAAGGTTTTTCCTGTTGGTTTAGTCTCAAGAAAGGCAACCAAGCAAAAAAACTGATCCTACAAAATGATGATACCTTCTTGTGAGTTTTGCTTCACAGTTTGATTCCTGTTCTAGAAGGAGACCGATGAAATTAGTAAACATTTAGTGATCTTTCTGAAATGTTTGAGGAATTGTATCATGTTTAAATATGGGGAAGAACTGATTTATTTTCCTCAGTTTTAAGTAACATGGCTGCAACAAAACTATACTTTTCAATGCAAAAATAAAAAATCAAAGGTGCATATTTATTGTCTGAAATGGTAGCTAAAACTAAGAATCTAAACATTAAGTGTTTAGCATGAGTACAGATGGTGATATTTTTAATAGCAAATTTGCCACAAAAAGCTATTTCAGTCATACCTTAAAACTTTCAAATGGAAGACAACAAATAATTTCTTCTGGCTGAAGAAGAAGAAAGATCAGAAATGACAATGTTTTATATTGACATTTTTAATGTAAAGTTTGTTTCAAAAAAGTCAAAACATTTTTTTTAATAGCTACAAAATTATTTTGGACTCATCGTTTTAAACTGGAATTCCAAAGTGGAACAAAATATCCAAAAATAAATGTAGGAAAATAAGTAATGTTCCCTCTTCCAGACAAAAACTTCTGTATTGGACTGAATGAAATATTTCAGGTCTAGCTGACGCGATTTCTGTCTTTGTTCTGTTATTGAGTGAATAATCCATTATTTGCAGAGTTTATGGGGAATATGAGACAAAATATGCACAGACTTTCTCAGAACATATGCTATAGTACTTTTGAATCTTTATTTTGATTTATGAAGATAAAGTATAAAAGTTACCTTCACACCTTAACTACAGGCAATTTCCGCATGGAGGGCTGTGAATTCTAGAACAGGAAATTCTTTCAGGGTCTGAAATGAATCATCTATGTCTGACTTTGGCAAAATATGAAGTTTTACTGCATATATACTGCATTCCCATTCTGCTCTTGGCAGAATATGTTGGGTTATTTGATAAATGTTCATGAGAGAAGCCCTGCAAGAAAAACATGGCTTAAAAGTGACACTTTTCTTGTCACTATGTTTAAACTTGATTTTGGAAGTGTTTAGGGTTCCCCAACTATGAGGGTTTTTAGGAATAAGTCAGCATGTGTCCTTCCAGGACCATAGTCCAAGGGCTGAAGATAATATGGCTTGGAAGGGGGAGGTAAGTGCCATTTCTGTCTTTCTGCAAGTTCAGGGTGAGTGGAACAAGTCTCTTGCCTTCAATATCCACATAAATAATTATATATAATATATATAATTAACTGCTTATTTGGGAGTGCAGTTGCATACCTATCTATCTATATATATATATACATAGATATAGATATAGATATGTAGCTTTAAATTTTTATGTCTCAAATTTTCAGTCTTTAAGTTTTGCAGCTGAGGTGTGTGGTGTGCTGCCAGTGAGCTCTGAGGTCAGGGAGATGTGCATTCAGGCAATGGGGAAGCTCTGTAAAAGTCCCTGATGGATATCACATATGGTGGACTCCACTGTAGCTGGAATCCAAATCCTGGAATTACCAATTCATAGTTCTGTGCACCTCTGCTGTGCTGCAGACATAATGGTTCCAGTCCAGCCCTCACTACCCCTACTCACCCCTCAGCAAATGAGAAAAACAAGGTTTGATCAACTCTAAAAGGCTTTCTCAGGTCTTGTCTTCTGTCAACAGTTCTACCTACAGCACTAGGTGGATATTAAGGTTTCCTATATTTAGAGTCAAAGGAAATGACAAAACTTCTATTTTTACAATTATAACATACTGTGTAGTTAATTAGTAAGGATGCAGAGATGATTCTGTGACAAGTACCTTATAAAATGTCATTCATAAACTATTTGCCTGAGTCATCTTTTATAGACTTTACCTTTCTAAATAGTTTGTTAGGTTTGTTTTGTTTGTTTGTTTTTCAGTCCCATATATATTATGATAGCTATGCATTCCTGATCTTCATTACTTTTTGAAATAATGGCAGTAAGGGAAAAATCAAGAACGAGACAGGCAAAATATTACTCTTGTCAAGTGCAAGCAAGTAATTTTAAAATATGGAAGGAAAAAAAAGCCAAATAACAATTGGTGAAAGCAGCAAACCCCAAAGCATTTAATATTATACTTTGTTGTAACTGTGTGCATCCATGGATGTCGTGGGGCATATCTATATTTTGGCAGAAGTCCTGATTAAGTCATTGGGGATTTCAGCCTAAAAGCCATGTTGTTGTTCATTACTTGGAATATTGTCAAAATTTCATAAACAGGGTTCCTTTTTAATTAGGCACCTGGTATGAAATAGAGTTTCAAAGGGAATTGTATTGATGCGTTTTAGATGAAAAAGCATTTATTGCACAGTAGTATGTTTTCTTTAGCTGCCTTTCATATTCTATAGATAAGAGGCAAAAACAGTTTAAAATTGGGTTGTCCTGATGGAAAAGCTATGGAGGATTACACTTAAGGGTCTTTTTTAAGATTTATTGTATATAAATGATTTGGAGAAAGTATTAAACACTTAAAAGTGTTTCAGCTGGGACTTCTTAAGCATTATTCTCAAGTGTTATGTACATGACATTGCATATGCCTTCTAATGTTTCCTAATTTTCAGATGAATGTGCAATTTGATTCCCATCTTTCAGACAGAAATCCCTTCATCTGTTCAAAGCTTTCTATCTTTTCTAATTTCCTTAGGAAGGCTGAAACCTGTTGACAGTTGTATTTATATATGTGTGAGTCTGTGTGTATATGTATTACATAATATGTTTGCAATGTTTAAAAATCTTATTTAAAAAAAAAATGAAATCATATAATCATATGAGTTGATGAGACTTTGAAGATCAGGAAGTCCAACCATAAACCTAACACTGGGGCTATATATGTTTCTTAGCTGCAGCCTTTTAAAAGAATCCATTTTCTCCTCATGACAATGCAGTATGTTCTTCTTTTTTGCTAAAACAGTCGAGTTTCTTCAGAGAGATATTTAAGAAACATATTTAACATATTTTAACACTGTGACTACTGTAAGATAGAAAGGAAGGTAATGGGTAACACAAGATGCAGAGTGGGGAGAAATCTATTTTAAAAATTAATTCACAGTAGATAAAAGCCTGGAACAAATGAGGAATTTATAACAAACACTGGGGAGAGGATGAATAAATTGTTGTGAAAATGAAAGAAGAGATGAGGCAAACAAGTGAGAAAACCAGAGTAAAAAAGTTTCGTTGTAACAATTTCATGCTACTGTTTTTACTTCCGTCCTTCTTTACTCTTTCCATCAAAACCCTTTATCTCATGAGCTGAACTCACCGAATTTAGAAGTCTTTTTTCAGTCTTAATGATTCTGTGATTCCATGATCTGGTAAAGTTTTGATTTCAAGAACTAAATTGGAAAAAGTATAACTTTTGAAAAAACATCTTAAATAGTATGAAGCAAAAAGGAAGTTAGTTGTAAACTTCCAGCTGAAACAGCCTCACAGTTTTCCTTCTTTTTGGGTTGTCAAATTAAGTGGTATTTCATGCAGTAGAATCATGAGGTCATGGCTCATCTGTGAGTTACACTCGTATGTGCCATTGTAGAAATAAATCTTCTGATTTCAGGTGTTACAACGGAGGATCACACCCTTATTTCCACAAACAGTATTAATTGGTTATTAAATATCAAAAAGGTTAAGGACCTATCATATCTCTGAACGCTGTGATAGGTTTCTTTGCCATCAAGAAATTACATAAATTCCAGGATGTGGTCAAAGATTGTATAGTTTGCTCTCTCTATCAGCTTTCAAGGAATATCCTTCTTCAATTGCATACCTGCAACCTTCTTATTCAACCAGTAGAGTCCCAAAGGTCTTGCACAGGCATTTATTTGAAACTTACACTGGTCCTTGGACTCCTTCATCTGTGATGGGTTTTTGTGGTAACTTTTTCCTAGGCATTAGTCCCTGATTTATTTTTTGCAGATTGAGTATTCTAGGTTAAATTTATTGGGGAAATCAAAGTCAATAAGGGATGCTCTAGATTACAAGAACAAAATAGTGTGAAGAACAGTCACCATATTAGAAGTATCAGTTCAAGTAATAATAAATATAATGAATAACTAGATTAATTTGTTGTGCATAATATTGCCTCAGTGTACTATAACTACAGCTTTTCCAAGAAATTCACCAGGAATAACACTCTAACAGAGTATGTTCAGAAGAGTTTAGTTGCTCACTGTAGAAGTGAATTAGATTAAATCAGAATGAAAGCACACTTATAAATGCTAAGTTAGATATATCTGTATGTATAAATGTATTGACTTTTAATGGGATCATAAAACAGAATTTAAATTTCCTGGCTAACTACTGTTGGTGATTAAAATTAATATGCTATATATTAGCTAGGTACAACACTTGATATTAAGACTATTTTAGAAATAAATTTCAAAGTTAGTTGATCTCACAACACTCTTCTGCAGTAGCTAAGTCCAATTGCATCACTCTACTGGAGGATAGGAAAATAGGAAATAGGAACCTGGAACATAGAGATCTTAAGTAATTGGTTAATGCTAATGATGAGAATAGGATAAAGAACAAAGCTGCAAAAGTTCTCAACCATGCCCTGGCAGGCCATTGCACTTTATACAGGGGTCCAGACAAATAGTGCACAGATTTGAAAGTAGCACCATACAAAAGTTATCCTCCAACACAATCATATTAGAATAAAGACTGTAACTTTCAATTTGGGTAAATCCATCCTCCCCCACTGAGAGCAGAGGGAGAGTTGAGTGCATTAAAAAGCTCATTGATTAGATGTCTCTGAGACACACACTGCTGGGTGATATACAAACCTCAGTGAAAGATTTCTCTCTATTGGAACAGTTGGGTTTAAAAAATGGTCTTTCTAATAAGGATGTTTCTACGAAAAACATATTCACAATTCTAGTGTTGTTTGTATGTTGTAAATTAAGTATTAAACCCAAACTTTTTTTTTAGTCTTGTCTGTTTCCCCTGTGAAGGAACTACTGATGCAGCATATCCAGATAAAGATCGATTAACAATTCTGTGAATTTTGCCTAGCAGCTATAATCATTGGTTGCCTTAACAACTTGGTAGATTAAATCATAAGCTAAAAATCCAGGGGGTTAAATTAAAAATTCTTGTTGAAATTCAAATTCTTTTGAGGGTGAAATGACCAATGAGTCAATACGCACTTGAGAATTCTCAGGGTTTTCTCCTTTCTCTTCAGTATAATTTATTAGAAATTAAATATAAATCTAATATATCATTTGGGAGATATTTACTTATTCCTATTTATTATTGATGCTGGTGAACTAGGAATAATGAAGCTTTGGGGTTTTGTTACATAGCAAAGCACAAGCTAAACTTTATCTTACTCAGACAATAATATGAGAATAATATTCTCTAGGCTGTTTTTCTTGTAGTTGATACTGAGCAGAATTTATGCTAGCATTGGTCCTACACATAATTTAAGAAGCAGGGAAGGAATTTAATTCTGCAGTGTGCTCCAAAAGGACTTTGGTTTGTTGAATGCTGAAACTACCCATTGTCCAATTTGTGGCTGCAGAGTAGAGCCAGGGTTCTCTGTTCTGTTCTTCCCACTCCAGTTTGGATGGTTTTTTGTATTTCTTGGGTAAACAGGGCCTATTCACCTTCTTTTGACCATACTGATCATTCTGCTACTGATTTCTTAGAACTGTGCTGTCTTTTACCTCTCATAGCTGTTTTTCTATCACCCTGATGACCCTGATGATTTGAGTAGATGCACTTTTCCCACAATGCTCTTGAGGGAAGTCTCATTTTGAAAGGATGAGAAAATTGGGGGTTTTCAGCCTGGAGAAGAAAAGTCTCCAGGGTGACCTTATTGGGGCCTTTCACTACCTGAAGGGAGCCTACAAAAAAAGCTAGAGAACAATCTTTTACACAGGCACAGAGCGATAGGACAAAGGCCTGTGACTTTAAACTGAAAGAAAGTAGGTTTTGATAATAAAACAGAAATTCTTTACTGTGAGGGTGGTGAGGCACTGGCACAGACTGCCCAGAGAAGTTGTGCACATCCCATCCCTGGCAGTGTTCAAGGCTGGGCTGGATGGGCCTTTAAGCAACCTGGTCTAGTGGAAGGTGTCCCTGCCTATGGCAGCAGGGTTGCAACCAGATGATCTTTAAGATCTTTCCAACCTAAATCATTCTAGGGTTCTATGATTTATTGTCTGTCAGTCTTTCTCAGAAAAGTCTTTGTCATCCAGGTATTCTAATATGGTGTCAAGAACATAAACACCAAACACCATGTGGATGCTAACTCCTTGCACAGCTCTTGACTTTTGTTCTCCCCCTTGCACAAAAGGACCTAGAAGTGAATACATTACTGCTTTCTATCTTCACTTGTCCTAATGAAAAATTTTCTTCTCTACTTATCTTCCTTTACTTTGTTCTGAGTCTCAGCAAGGACAGACTCTGTGTTCAGCCATTAAATATATTCCACCACACCCAAGGGTATTTAGAACCCATTTTAGGCAACGTTTTATATTTTCTTACTTTCATCTTCTTAAAGAGTTGGCACCTCTTTTTCCTCAATCTATAGAGCTGATATTCTTTGTGGACAAAGAAGAAACAATGAAGATGAGAGGAAAGAAAGTCCTTCTTTTGAAATAATTAATTAAGCAACATAAATTAGCAGAAATGTGTAGCGTAAGAGAAACATAAATGTTCCTGCCATGTTCCAGATGCAGAGAGAACACCAGTGTTGACCATTCAGTGTGGTAACAGAAAAGGCCAACCCTTTCATTCTTTAAGTTCTTCCGTTACATTCTGGGTTTGGTGCATATCCTACATGTTAGGAAATCTACAGAGAAGCTACTCGGCAGCAATTCTGCAGTTATATCTCAATTGTGCTGAATACTGGTGGATTTCATAGATAAAAATGATAGTAATCAGAGACAGAAAAGTTGATATAAAATTTAATATATGGTATAGATAAGCGACCAACACTTGACAGCTGAATATAAAGACAAATCTGAACTCCTTTAGGCCCTCCATCAGCAAGAAATCTCAGCAGTTATATTTTATTCTACAAAATTATCCCTTGAAACCTTTTTAATATTCCAGCAGTTATAACAAATTATGTTAAATTACAGAGTAGGCCAGAAGCATGATCCTAAAAGCCTCCAAATTCTGAGTCTAGTTTAGGACATAAAAGTGTAGCTCTGGGAGAAAAAAAAAATAGGATGAAGTATAGGAATTAAAGCATAGTAAGATAAAAAAGAAGCTTGTGACTAGAAGATAGTTCTTTGACATGTGCTAAGTAATCCTCTTAATTTTTTTTTTTCATGCTAAAACCTTTTATATATGTTTTGGCTGCGTGAGAGGAACTTTTTGATCATTAAAAGCTAATTAATGAGGTTCAGTAAAAATAAAAGTTCTGCTACCTCTTTCTCTGGAAAGTACTTCCTGGCTTTTCAGTGTCAGGTTTATAGTCAACATGTCCTTGCAATCTGAGAAACTCATTATTTTTATGTTATTTAATGTTGATGATGGGTTTTGCAATCCCAGAACAGGAATCTTATGCAGAAATGTCCCCAATAGCTGCAGTGAAACCCAGCTTTGCTAAGCTTTCCTGCTGGTGTTGGTGAGAAATCTGTTCTGTTGCTGTGTTATTTACAGAGCTGTTCTGCAGTTCTGCGCAATTCTGAAATGACATTCTTTTGTTTTAAAGTCTTCATTCTGGAATCACAAGTGTAAAACTCATGCTAGCTTCATGTATGCTCTACATTTCTTTTTTAATTTCAGTTAGTAATTTAAAATTAATCAACTGGGAGTAGTCCAGAGGGAAATTTTTGTGATGAATGAAAGTGTCTCTCTTGCTTCATTTATCCTAAAATAAGAAAGGCTAAAGGGAAAAGGGGGAGGGGGTTTACAGATAATTTTGTATATATTCTTGGACATTTAAACAAATTACTATGCATTTATGCATTATGTCTTTTAGATGTAATTAATACTATAAAGTTTTACTTTTCTTTAATTCTGTTGACCCATAAAACATTTCAGTCAGCACACTTTCAAAGGCTCAGTAGGGATCAGCATTAGCATTGTCTTCTGATTTGGTGAAACAAAGGCACAGAGTGGGGAAGGGAATGGCTCAGAGTTGCACAATTTCACGGCTGAGCCAGCAGATCAACCCAGTTTCCTAAGTCCCTTTCATGCCTTAACAATTCTGTCCCATCACTAATAAGCAGTATTGTGCATATTAGATCTTTTTGCTCCAAACTAAACTGCAACACATCAGTGATGCTTTAATAGGACAGCAGGATTTCAGACATGATGGATGAGTGCTGAAGGAGCTGCGTTACCAGATGTTGGTGGCAGCTCATCTGTCCTGGCAATAGGGATCACATATTGTCAGAGGGCTGGGTTCAGAACTTTGGGTAGCTTGCAAGGCAGATATTTTTGAAACACATCTACAAAGGGAAGGCACCTAAAGGATCGTTTAATTCCAAGCCCCTGGCATGTGCAGGGACACCTTCCACATATTGGTCAGAATCCCATCCAAGCTGGCCTTGATCTTGCAGGGGAAGGATAGCTGCATCTTCTCTGGACAACAAATGTAGATTAAAAAAAAAAAAAAA
>WBNO01000082.1:0-25652 GCA_013400575.1 Peucedramus taeniatus
TAATAATAATAATAACAATAACATTTTGAAGAAAGGAGCAAAAAACTCTTAATTGGAAAAAAATTTCTGCATCATCTAAAATTGTTAAAGCATTTAATTTTTTCAATTCTTTTCTACTGTGCTTTCATGGAGTTATAATAAATTTGAAATGCCTTCAGACAACCTCCCGTAAAAAGCTACTATCAGTATTGTCAGCCAACAGCCCAAGTGTTGGCCAAAACAGAAACTACCCCATAGTACCTTCCTGCACTCGGTAAACCCAGTTTAATTTAGCATTCATTTCTGCTTATGCAAAATGCAATACACAGTAAACCAGATCTGAATGTTGTTTACTCTTGCTGCCCAAAAAATAATCCAGATTAGTATTCGTGTTTGTAGAGGCTAGCCATGTTGGTCTATACATTAGCATTCAGGATCCCATTCCTCTCAGGATTAAATACGGTGATTGTAGATGGCATCCAAAAGTGGGGTGTGTGGTTTCAGCTCTGGTTGGAAATGGTGGCTGTCACTCCACCAGGACTCCAGATTGTTCAGGTGAAAAAGACACCACTATGGCGTAAAAAAACCCCTCACTTTTAAAGATACTCTCTGGACATCAGTAAAGCTGGAGTAGCATTTAATCTTGTGCTGCCACTCTCCAATGTGGGGTGCATTTTTACCTAAGTTGCTGGTCAGACTTCAGACATGGTCAGAGGAAAGTCACGGAGCAAATGATAAATCAGAGATTAATCTTGTTAACGACCTCTTTCCTACAAAGTTGGATGAATGTTGAACTTACGATTTTTGAGTTTTTTCCAGCCTTTATGACTCTAGGATTCCATTCTATGATTCTATAAAGTGTGTGTGCATGCTTCCAGTTTTAAATAGAGTAAAGTGCCAGATTTCTTCTCCTGCTACTCAGGATCTGTCACAACCTCTGTTATTAATAAAGATGAGGTAAAAGTCCTTCCAAAAAAATCAAATTCTTCCCTAAAATTCTTCCTACTCATCTTCTGTATGCCTAAAAAAACCAAAGTACCCACTGTGTGTGGTGGTTGGCATGCACTGGCCCTGCCTGGCCATAGTGCTAACACATGAACACCGTTACCCATTTCCATGATTCAAGTGCTCTGGTATCCACTTTCACCACACCTCCCACTACATATTAAAGGCAGCAATGGGCCCCAAGCATGCTGGCATGAATTACTGGTCTTTGTGGTGACTGAGAGGGCCTCATGTCGTCCCAGTGCTGCCCCAGCTGCACTGCGTGGAGGAGGCACCCTGGGCTGCAAAAAAGAATTGGTTGCGCTCCATGCATTTCAGAGATGCCTTGGTGCTGGGGTTAATTTAAAAAATGATGAAGACTTCAGTTTAAGGCCATTGGAAAACCCTCTTAATTAGGGTGAGTAGGGGCTCCCACCCATGATCCTCTTGTTTGGGTATGCAAATTGTTACTAGAAGGTTCTGAGTCATCCATGTTACCATTGGTTAGTTTTTGCTGCAAAAATTGTGGAATTCCTAATCACTCCTTTCTATTGGATCCTTCCCTCAGACCTCTCCTTAACTCCTCCCCATACAGAAATCTCTAAATATCCCTACTAGACCTTGGACCCTGGCTTTTTTCGGGTTCACTCTCTGTACTGTGCACACCGTCTTGTTTGTTGTTTTCCTATTTCATTAAAATTGCTTTTCCAGACAACCAGATCAAAGCAGTCTCTCTCATAAAATTCACCAGGATTGGTTCTCAGGGAAACCACTGGTCGACCGTCCGGGCGAGGACCAGAAGGTTTCACCTTGGCCCATACATGTCTGTGCCACAGGAGATAGGCATGCTATGAAGAGACTGGGAAATGGTCGTGTTTTCAACAGCCTACACAGTTGAACTGGGTTGAATTATGCCCGTCACAGCTTTATTCTGTTTACACAGTCCCAAGGGAAATTGAGATCTTGGTCTTCAGCTGGGGCTGCTCAGATTGAGAGAAACAATAAAAAACACATAATAAAGCTGCAATTTATAGTCTCTGGTTTTAAATTATATATTCCCTAAAGGGAAGATTGCACTTTCTGTGGTTCATGGCACACTGGACTACCCTGTTTCATCCTCGAGGGTGATGGGGTGAAGTGCTTTTTTTATCGCATTTCTAAAGCTCAGCATCAATCTCTCAAAGGTTTTTCTTTATTTTAGCTTTGTGGAAATGTCTGTGAAATTTTTATGATTTTTTTTTCTGCAAGAAAAGAGTAAGATAAGAAAAAAATTCACCTTCACAAAATAAAAAGCTTTCAATATTTTCTTTGCATCTCAAACCCACTCCTACCTTTGCTTCAGACCAAATAAAAGAAATTCTGCTTTTCAGTTGTACCATATTGCCAGAAGTAACTAGTTCTGCAAACATTTCTGCAGTTGACCAAAGAAATACATGTTGATGAACTGCATTCCTAAGAGATTTCCTCAATATCACAAGAACGACTGTATCAGAGTTGAAACAGAAGTGTAAAGTGCTGGCTGCAATTCCCACTTGTGCCTTTATCAAAAAAAGGAAAAAAAAACCCAAACCACCAAGCTCTTATTCCCCTGGATATGAATCATTTGCTTGTTATTTTTGAAGCTTTTCTTATTTCAGCTGTTTTGGAGACTGAATGTCTTTTTATTGAATGAACTTTGCAGATTCAGGTCAGGGGTTTTTTACCAAAGTACTGTTTCCTATTCTCTCAAGTAATACATTCAGACAAGATACAGCCTCTGAAAGCCCTTTTTCAATGTGATTGAAATGTGATTTTTTTGTTCATTAAAAATTTTGTCTTGTGAGTGAAGGAAATGTTTGGTATAGTTTTATGTTATATTTATATTTTTTACTTGATTTTAGTGCCTGCGAAATAAAACACTTTCTGTTTTGTTTCTTAGATTTTACAAGTAATTAAATATATTCTTCAGCTTATTCCATTACTTCCCAAAAGAAAAATGTCCAGGTACTAAAGACCAATGCAATTATTCAGACTACCTGTGGTATAAAATATTAAAATGACCGAACATAGTTCTTAACAGTAAAGTTGTGCCCACCTTCTAATTGAACTAAAAGAATCTGCTCTTATAATAGAGATAAAAGGATCAAGAAATCATGGACAAGCATTCTTATATGCTTTCTAAAAGTATTAATTTCTTTCTATAGACTTTGTGGCAATCTGTATACTTTGGGATTTTCGTTTGGTTTTGATTTGTTTTGATTAGTTTGTCATCACTAATGGAAAGTAGAAAGTTAGAAACACGTTTCAGTGTGTTACAATCGCATTTGTCTTTCCTCCCTTTCATTAAGTGTTAATAAACGTGAATGTGACTTATCCTTATGGTAAAAGATAGCAAAGACTGGGCAACCCCCAGTTGCAGCCAAGGGAGGAAGCATAAGAAGGGTCTGGCTGCCCACTTGCTTCAGTAGAAGAGCACAGGGAAGGTGAATTCTTGAGGTGCCAGCAGGGCAGGTAAGTGGAAGGTTGGATACCTGGCAAAGTGGTCCTGATGGGAACTTTATACTGAAGAACAAAATGGGAAAAGACTGTACGTACTCTGTTGTTGAGGAATTTTAGTTGTATCTCTTGAGGAGAATAAAGCAACTGTTTTTGTTTAAATATAAGCAAAATAAAATAAAAAAAATAATGATGCATTGGAAAGAGTCCTATGACTATGTACAATTCTACAAGGAGCTTGCAAAGATGTGTGAAGAGCCAATTCTTTAAATAAAATTGCACCAGTATGAGTTCTGAGAGAGGTTTTATAGGGCATCTTAACCCAACCTCTAGTCTATCCCCCAGCCCCTCTGCTGCCTGAAGGTGTCCCTGCAGGAGCCTGGGTCTCTGCGTGTTTGCATTCCAGGATGGCCACAAGACTATGCTGAGGCTCTATCTGATCTCATCACCAAGAAAACTTCACTTCCTTGTATGAAATATGTTTTGTCCCTGGCATCCCTGCTTCCAGACAGTTTAACCCTTTCTGCAGGTAGGCTGTCTTACCCTCCATGACAAATCATTCCAGAGTAACAAATTATCACAAATGAGCAGGTACAATTTTAAATTCCCCTTCAATATATATTTTCGGCTATAGGCGTTGCAGGCCACTGAGGGAAATAAAGCTGTTTATAATTTCTCAGGTATTGAATACAAACTCTGTGTAGGCTTCTGCCCTAGAAAAAGCACACTACCAGAGAAGAATCCCTGCATCCCTGTGGTCTCTGTCCGCGCTGCTTTCTGTGTGAGAATTGGCACAATACTCTGAAAACAAGCGTGACACCATGGCTGGCAAAGGGAAACGGAAGAAGCGTCTACTTCTCCAGGGGAAAGCTCAGGGAGTGATGGCCATGCTCTGTTTAGACAGACATATATGGCCCATTCACACTACTGCACAGATAGACACACCAGGTAAAATACTCTTGTGATTCTCAATGGCAATAGCTACAAGAGCAGCTCAGCAACCTTGCTTAGCCTAAAATATTGCACCAATTCAGACTACAAGAAAAGAGAATTTGTTTACCAAAGACTCAAGACATCTCTCTCAAAAAAGTGTCATAATTTTGGTAGAAATCTTTTTTCTCCTCATAAACGTGAGTATAGGTTCATTCACAAATATGTCCACTCCAGAAAACATTCCTACCTGCAACTCACCCCTGAACTACCTCCTACAATGAATCTGATGGAAAGTGGAGAAGGTGGATGGGTATTGCCCAGCTGACTTCCCTGTCAGACTGAAATGATGGCAGACTCAGCTTGGGTTTGATCCCAGGTGCTGAGCAGGTGGATCACAAGTAAAGCACTGCAATAATCTCCTTCACAGCTCTGTAACTCAGTACAACTGTCTATGAAGAGAAAATATCCCGCAATTTCAAGATGCTGTTCTAAAGATGACACCCATAATAGAAACCGTGTAGTCATGAAAAAAGCTACTTGATACCAATAATTATATGCAAGAGTACAAATCCCATAAACTAGTGATTCAATCACAGGATCTAGTGCCTTCCAATGTGACCTGGACTTGCACTATACTCTTGAGATATGGGAATAAGGGGTTTAATTGTCAAACTTGCTGACCACCTACAAAGTGCTGAGTATTTGATATTTACTGACTCCTACACGAATATATATGCTAACATAAAAATCCATAAAATTGATTTCTGATGATGTCAAATAATTTAACATAAGATTGTTTCTATATTGTACATAACTTTAAAGATGTCTCTTGAGTTCTTTCTCATTTTGTACTAAACAAAATAAAATATTCTGTCTCATTTTGTACTAAACAAAATAAAATACGTGTGCAAAGCTGAAATTTTGGGTATGTATAACGAGGGTAGGTGGAATAAAAATGTTGTTAAAAACAATTAACACATTTAATTAACTTCACCATGTCTACATGACTTTAGATCTCTCAGTCAATAATTTTTGTCAAAATACATAATTCTGTCTCTTTAAATTCAGCTTTATGTTTTGTAATTACTTCATTAATGTTTTCTTAGCTATTCTTAAAAGAAGATTTTTGAATTGGTCGTTGTTTTCTTGTCTTCTTTAGAGTTCCTTTTTGTATAGTTGCCTTGCATGTGCTGCAACAAGTGTGTCCTGAGGACCTGCTTCCTTTCTTTTTATCTAGGACTGTCCTTTAATGCTCATGTTCTGCACTGGATTTCTATAATTATGGAATAATGATGACTCTCTTCCTGTCCTGAAAGCAGAGAACTCCATAGATGGATAAATTAAGCAAGTCGTTGAAACTTAGGTCGCCTGAAACAGTAAGAAAATTTGCTTTGGATTTACCTTTGATTGATTAATAAAGGAAGGATCAAACAGTTTTTAATATACCCATAATAAAATTCTTACAGGTAAAATAATGGCTCTGACTAACTTTCTGAAATATTTGCTGCTTCTTTTTCCTGTGGAAACAAGACAGGGTCTCCGCTTATCCTAGATAAATGCCAAGTGCTGTGCCTTTGACATGCCTTTGGGTGCTACTTTCAACTGAGTGGTGATATCTTTTTGGATTTTGTTTTACTTTTTCTTTAAATTAAGGGGGGGAAAGCCAGAACTTTTCAGCTGACTGAATTTGTTTTATCAGCAAACATCAAAACACTGTGGCTTTTTTACTGCAACCTGTTAACCAGTCTGTAAAGACAAAATGGAACTGTGGCAGAGTTAATTCCAGTTTTGTGCTATATTGCACAAAACTATAAGAGGAACTGAGTTAATGTTTATTGTCTGTTTTGTGATGTATTTAAGTGCTTGTTAACATCAGAAAACATCGTAAGTGTGCACAGAAATTGCTGATTTAGGTAGATATAAAAGTGTAGGTTGTTGGAGGGCTGCTTTTGCAGTTTTTGCTGCTTCCTTCACCCTACTAAAAATTGATAAGGCTGCCCCACAGGCTGAAATCTTTATGCAGCTGGCACACAGCGCTTTTTGTGAACCGAGAGAAATGGGAACAACAGGAATGGTTCACAAGTGGACAATGACCAGGGCTCCCAGGGGCTCAGTTTTGGAATGGCATTCAAACCTGAAAACCACCAGCTGCGACTTAGTAATGCTCCTTAAACTTGAGGAGCTCCTTACTGCATCCTCTACAGCTAAAGGAACTCTAGCATGACTTTGCTGCCTTGTTCCTGCCACTCTTGATAGGGGTGACAGCCACATGAGCCATGACTGAGTAAAAGGTGGTTACCACTTTAAGTTATTGTGGGAGTTTTTGCAAAGTTTGAAGGTGTTTTTCTGCATTTCAGAGAGAACTCCAGTGTTATTGAAAAGTTGTCAATTTTCTTTCTAGTTATCTAATAGGAAAAGGCTGAAGGAAGAACAAGACAAAAACTAAACTGTTTTTTTGTGATAGTTCATTAAAAATATTATTTTAGATTAAAAGAGTTTGTTAGTTTTTTTCTACAATATTTTTATTAAAGAAAGGCAGAAGGAGAAGGGGGAGGAGTCAGGCAGAAATGGAAAGAAGTGAAGCTGTATTTATGGGCGTAAAGATGCAGATTTTTCAGGTCAGTAATGAAGTTTTTAATGTTTTTTCAAGAAGTTGCCATTTTGAAAATAGATGTTCAGTGGAGACAATAAGTGAGCATTCATTATTAAGTTTGATGTACTATTAATTAACCCTTTTCTTAAAACTTTTTCTGATCTCCAATAACAGAATAAACATAATTTTTTTTAACTTAGATTGCAGGCTCACTTCCTAAATTAGAAGAAAGACTACAGGCATATATCTAGCTTATATGACTTATAATTTCAAATTTATTTATCTGAATTATTCACTGTGGAATTTATGACTAGATAAGCCAATTCCCCTCAACGTAATTTCTGTTAACATCAGCTGCGTGTTTGTCTGATGAAGAAGAGGAACAGTTCACAAAATCTTCTCTGTAAAAGCAAAGATGATAAATTCCTAATGGCTTTCAGTCAGAAAGGATAGTTCTTCTGTGTTTTTCATAGCCTTCAAACACAGTTCACAATCCTTATTTCAACACTACAATTTCTCACAAGATGGTACCCCTCAGACACCACGATTCAAGGAGAAGTAGTGGCAGGAAGTCTGTGACAGGAAAGGGAGGAAAAAAGTAAGAGAAAAGAAAGAAGTAAACCTAGCACTTATAAAATTTACCAATAAAATGTTATCAGATAAGTATTTTCAGATCTTATGGGGTTGAGTATTAATTGGTATGGTATAATTTTATTTCTTAGTTCACTTTACCTAATGGTCTGCTCCAATAAGACAAAAACACCCCCAATAACCAAACAAAACATGCTGCTAACAAATGAAAAAAAGTTAAAATTAATGATAAGAAAAGAAGTGTATGGTTTTCAGAAAAAAAAAAAGAAAGATATTTTGCATCTTTGTGGGCAATACAGTAGGTGCAAAGGTGAAATTTATCCACAGCCAAGTTTAAGAAACACTTTTAACATTGCATTTATATCAACAGGTTCCAAGAGCCATTATTTTCCTACCTAATAGAGGAAAGGGAAAGATTAAAAGGAAAAGAAATGGTCCACACTTTGCACGATGCCTTGTTTCTTGCCCTTAACGACATGTTGAACAGAACATGAGGATGACTTCTTTGGATCAGCTCATCAGCAGTTGAAGACAATAATTTTGCCTCCCAAAAGAGTGCATGCTTTTTCATCCAGTCTTTTATGGCTAGGCTTGATATCTGTGAGTTAGGTCATTCATCCAAGTTACCATTTCTTTCTGTCAGTGTTGATTTAAAGAAAACAAGAACAGAGCTTTACTGCTATGTGAGAAATTTTTGTAAATCTTAGTGTTGTTTTTCCTGGAAGACAGACTTTGAAGGTGTGAGTTTATTCTGAATACCAAATTTTAACTTCTAGTGTAAGTTACATGTTATGGGGTAAACAGATTATCATATGAATGGATTTTTACTCCACTGAAGCAACCCAAAATAACTGTAAAAGCATATTGGAGTATATCAGAGATTGCTTCAGCCCCCCTTTCCTTCCACATATATGACTTTGACCTTCCAGTACCTAAAGGAGGCTACAAGAAAGAATTTTTGTGAGGGCATTTAGTAACAGGACAAGGGGGAAGGGCTTCAAACTGAAGGATAGTAGGTTTAAATTAGAAATCAGGAAAAAGTTATATTGAGGGTTGTGAGGCATGGGAAAAGGTTTCCCAGGGAATCTGTTTATGCCACATCACTGTAAGTGTTCATGGCCAGGTTGGATGAGTGTCTGAGCAACCTGATCTAGTGGAAGATGTCCCTGCCAACAGCAGGGGGTTGGAACTAGATGATCCTTAAGGTCCCTTCCAATCCAAGTCTTTTTATGATTCTTATAATATTAGGTGCTGAGAGCGACATTTAACTTACTGAATGAAGGTGTCTGAATTGCAGTTCTCTGTATGTTATCAAGTCCCTGAGGCCCCTTTGCAACTCTCAGACTCAGTCAGCAGTGTCAATAGCAGACTGGAAATACCTTGCAAAAAGTCGCGTTCTGGGTGACATCATTCTTGATATTGCAGAACCGAACCTGGATCCTCTTCCATTGCTTTTCAACCCTTTGTTTAGACTAAAGGTGAGGTAAACAAAATTATTATTTATAGCCAGGTCCAGGTCTGAAGACAACATCCTTAAACTTCTTGCTTTTAACAACCTTAGTACTCCTCTGAACTTTCATGACTTCTAATATATTTTGCTTGGCACTAACATTGCTGCAGCAGAAGTGGGTATATTGTGTACTGCTGTCTCTTGAATCTTTTAGCTCTTGACCATAACAAAATGCCTCAGGGCCAGTGTCAGGGCAGGAAACACAGAGCTATGCAAAATCCACATCCTGGCTTCACACAGACGTTTTGGGAGAGTAATTCATGTCTCATTTCCACCACTACAGCAACAGAACGAGCTGTATCATCTACGTTATAAAAGCTGAGCAGTGCCAAATTTTCTACCTTATTCTTGTTCCTATGGGAAAAGTGATAAACACACTCTGGTTAGCTTTGTTCACCTTATGACATTCTGCTTGTAGTGGTACTAAGCATATTTGGTGATATTTAAATGCTACTTAGTTTTGCTTTTGCTCTGTTTTTATAATTTTTACTTATTTTGCAGTAGATTTTTTTTGATCTGAGACAGCATCTCTATTTAAATGTCATACCCCTAGTAATTACTTGTATTTTATGTTACCTTGGGGATAAAAAAACCCTTTCTCTTAAGCAATATATAATTATGTGTTACTCACAGTGATTGATGGTTTGTTGAGTGCAGGATCATGAAATAGTATTCTGAATATTACAACATAGCAAGTTCCACCAAATCTCAAGGTTTCAGGAATTGTCACACAGATCAGTCATTTTGTATTATAATCATAAAGGCCTCCCAAAATGATTTAAGCAATATTAAAAGAAAACACATTCTTCACTTACAGATTAGAGGCAACTTGATCACTGTAATTGTGGAAAAAGCAATTAGATATCACAAGGGAAAATAATATGGAGACAGTTCAAATTTCTTCTACTCATTTTCTGGATGTTTTTTAATGTTATTTGATATGACCTCTAAGTTAGAGCAGTTCTATTAAATGAAGTAAAACTTTTGCATGCATCAAACCTTTAGGAAAATAACCTTTTTCAGAATTTCTTCAAAGAGGACTACTTTGAGCACAGAGTAGCTAAAAATATGTGGTTGTAGCTTTTCACCTCAGGAGTGTGCCCACAAGGAACAGGATGGCATAGTGAGCCAACAGCAAACCTTACCTCTGATCAGGTTAGATAACTAACATCCCTTCTTTCTGATAAGTATGAAGATCTTCCAAACTGTCTAGCTTTGGAATAGAAAGTTTAGTGTGGTGAGGAACTCCCCTCACCCTGTCTCCTTCTTTCCTTCCCCACACTCTCTCCTGCTCCACATTCACATATTCATGACAATACACAGAATGGAAAAAAAAAGTTCTGAATAATAGTATTCCCAGACAATGTTGAAGGGTTGGACAAGATCTTCTGAGATGCCAAGATTATAGCAATTTGAATATCTTAGGAGTTTAGCTCACAGATACCAGATGGGAATTTTTAAAATATTCCTATGTAAAAACAATCAAAGAGAAACAGGCATCTTCTTATAATTTGAGCAAAATGATAGATAAGATAGGTAACACTTCATAAAAATATGTAGCAAAAGACATGCAAAACGGATACTTGCACTACTTTGTTAAGGAAACTTCCCAGTTTGACCCTTGTTGAGTCTCCTGGGCAGAAACTTTCCAAGGTCAGAGACTTTCATTGTTGGGTGAAAGTCACACCAGGTGGCTCCAGTGATTGACAAGTGCCCTGCTTGACTCCCCACACTCACCTCACTCACACAGCCAGACCAGGTTTCCTTATGGGATCCACTGCAGGTTTCCCATAACAGAGTCTCAGATATCCAGTTCCATAAAAAAAATTTATTCATGGCACATTAACACAGAAACAGCCCAAGCTGGTTTTCTTACCAACAAAGCAATGGCTGAACTGTTATAACTCTCAGTGTGCCGACAGAAAATTCTTGCTCTTTCTGCAGAGTACTCCATTCCTGCTGAGTCTCCCAGTGTCCATCCACCTGGCTACCACCACCTGTCATCGTGCTCTTTGTTAAACAAAGTGTTGGCATTTCACAGATGCTTGTCCAGAGCTCCCACCCAGAGCTCAACCTGCATCTCAATTTTCATCCTGCAAACTGAGCTACCAGCAGCAGATGTATTCCTCAACACCTTGAACAGACAATAGCATTTAGCAGGCATGGTTGTGTATTCAACTTAAAATAAGCTAGAACAGTCCACCAAAACTGTTTTCTCTGATTTGCATGCAGAACAGCTATTCCATTTAATGAGACTCACTCACACAGAACTGTAGGAAATGGAAAACTAAATCAGCCTTCTTGACAAGCCTAGAGAATTAAAACTCAAACCTGCTAATATAAAGAAAATACTATCATACACTTTAAATTAATATTTTATATACAAAAATATAGCACTGGAAACCAGAGCTAGATAAAGCATTCCAGTGAAAATACTTTTGACTTTTCTGAACAGTAAATGTCATTTTTGAATACATAAATTTTTCTCCCCCATTAGAACATGACATTTTGATGGCTCTAGCACAAGATGGAAGAGAAATTCAGCTGTGTTTTTGGCAATGACACAGTTTGCCATGCAAAGAAAATGGTTGGGTCATAGTACAAAGCCTTAGAACTGACCTGCTGCAAAACAGGAAGGTCTTCAAGACTTTTTTTTTGTGTGTAACTCTATAGCACGTCATCAGCTAAAGTAAAAAAACAGTGGACATTAGTCTCTATCTCTTACAGTCTCCAAGAGCTTTGACTAATGGGAAGGATGCCAGTATGACAGGGATGCTTGTTCTCTAAAGTGCTATAGAGAAGAAACCTTTGCACTGGAAATTTTTGCTGATTTGAGGGCTTGGTTATGTTGTTCTTTATTCACTCACACTATGCAAGAGATTGGGGAAGGAGCTCTGAAGACCTGAAATAGGCAGTAACGCCTTGAGTTATGTTGTGCAACATCTTTTTTGAGTAGAAAGAATCTTGCACTATTGTGGCTGTTTTGATTTGTTAGATGACATTAAATAAAAATAGTGAAATTGAAATGGTGAATCTAAGGGAGCAGAATGTTTCTGACCACTACGCAGTGACGGTTTCATGTTTGGCTTGATGCAGATTTGCTTTTTTTCCATTGCCATTGACACAAATAATATTGCCTTTAAGACAGGAAGCAAATCAGCCCCACAGCTGTGAGCTCTACTGCAGCACTGCCCTGCTGTTGTATTGTGTTGTTTTTTTTTTTAAACAAAAAAGGATGAGATGTTGTATTGTGTTTTATATGCTTTTTTATAATTGTTCGGTACCTTGGTTTATCCCAGTTCTCCCATATTTCAGTGGTTCTGCCCATCCTGCCTCCTCCCTCAACCCCTCCCTGGTGTCCTGTCCGTCACTCAGCAGCCCATCCCTTCCCCTAGAAACTTCTGTTAAGGGCGTCGAGTGACTGGTTCGGGAACCGGGGTTCCTCCCACAGGTTACCCCCATTGGTCTCCCCAGAGACCCATCTTCCCAATGTCCATACCCCCATGTTTCCTCATTGGCTCCCTATCTTTGTTCCCTCCCCCTTTATAATATACCTGAGAGCCCAGAGCTTGGTCTTCGAAGTGAGGTTGTGCTGGGCTCAAGGTCATTAATAAACCTGGACTGATCCCTCCATTCGCAGTCCATCCTTTCTTCCACCGCAGTCTATTCCTGCCTCACCCGCCAAGGCGAGAGCCTGAGCCGCCCTCCTGCCCCTCGGAGATCGGGAGAGGTTCCCCACAGCTGAGTGTGCACAGCCAGCCGGGACCCACAAAGGGACTCACGGAGGGGCCCTTACTACACCCTGCCTTGCAGTGTTATGCACTTTGCTGTGCATTGCACTCCTGTGGTTCCTCTGATGATGTTACAGGTGTAGTGGAGCTGCAGGGGGTAGTTGCACACTACACACATCATGGCAGTAAAAAACACACTCACCTGTCCACCACACTGTTGGAATTCGCATTGGAGAAGAGATCTAACACATGATCTAGTTCTGGCACTGCTGTATGGTGGCTTGGGGCTGCTGAGGGTGGCCAGTAGCAGAGGCAGGCCAACGCATGATGGGGTCATTTTGAAATCACTACAGAAAAATGGACAGGCAAAATATCAGTTGCAATGCTTCTGTTCAGCTAATAATGAACAAATACCTGCTGGGGATATAATGTGTGTGGTTTGCACAAGTGTGCTTTATGCCAAGCACTTACATGTACACTACTGCTTGAATTAAATATTTTTCTGCCTTATAAAGACAAACTAATTGTTGCTATGGTAATAAAATCAGAAAACACTAGAGGAGGAAGTTATTAGAATTAGATTAGTGAGCTGGGGTAGAGTTAGTTTTCTTCATAGTAGCATGGGGCTGTGGTATGGATTTGTACTGGAACCAGTGCTCATAATTCAGTCATTTTTTCTTTACTTCTGAGCAGTACTTGCACATAGCTGTGTCCCTTTCTGTTTCTCATCCCACCCCACCAGTGAGGAAGCTGGGGAATGGGGAGGGGATACAGCTGAGACAGCTGATCCCAAATGACCAGAGGGATATTCCATGGCATTTGACATTATGCTCAGCATATAAAGAGGGGGAAGAAGAAAAAAGGCAGGGACAACATATTTGGAGTAATGGAGTTTGTATTCCCAGGTCATTGTTACGCATGATGGAGATGCTTTCCTGGTGATGGCTGAACACCTGCCTGTGCATGGGAAGTTGTGAAGGAAATCCTTGCTTTTCTTTATTTTCATGTACAGCTATTGCTTCCCCCATGAAACTGTCTTTATCTCAACACAATTCTCCTCTTCTGATCTCTCCCCATCCCACTGTGAGTGAGTGGCCTGTGGGGTTTAGTTGCTGACTGGGATTAAATCACAACCCTCAGTCTAAGTTTTTTTTAAATTTATGTCAGTTTTTTTAGCTATGGTGTGGGAAACAAGAAAGATTTTTGTGTACTGCAAAAATCCCCACAGAGGCTGAACCCATTAAAACTATTCAATTGCTGGTTTGTGAATAATTTTATATCACAGTATTGCAGTCCTTTCAACAGAGATATTTCAGTTAAAAGATTATTACAGATTTTTTAATGATTTCCTTGTTACAAGTGAAAACCTCACTTTTTAATCAGGGTGGAATTTCCATTTAAAGCAACAACCACTGTGTGCAAGGAAAAAAATTACTTTGTTCCACAGCTGAATACAAAATAAACCATTTACAAATAATATAAGGTAGCTGATTGTCTAATAAAGTCTTTATTTATATATGGACAGTGCTCTGAAGACATTGTAAGTTATAAATCCTTCAAATATGGATAGGCTTTCCCCTGATACAAAATAGTTGAAGAAGCAAAATTAAGACAATAGCAATGTTTTCTGAGCATGCTAGTCATACAGATAATTTCATTATGAACAGCCTCCTCATAACTTCTAACTCTCTCAAATAAGTTTTAAATCTACCTTTACAATTGTTTTTAAAACAATCATGTTGGTTTTAAATCTACTGCCACAAATCACATGATGTGTTGGGAGTTTCACAAATCACCTTGATCTGGCTGCTTAGCATTTCTCTCAGGCATTTTTTATATTTTCAGCCCAGAACTTCAATCAAAAAAAAATTTTACATGTATATTTCCTGCTTTTCCTATTTTCCATCAGTCCTCCATGACCATTAGAGGCAAGGCAAATGAAAATATTGTCCTATTTTTCAGGACATGTGATAGTTATATAGTTCACTTCATCTTTCTCCTCATGAAGGTTACCTAACAGGGTGTTACTGTTTTCTGTCACTTTACTGAAAAAATTCTTTATAGGTACCATTCCCAGAAGATGATTTTTCTGATAATATACAAATATTAGTATTCAAAGCATCTTTCAGATTTGCCTTCATTTAATATCCATGTACACAGAGCAAAAGCCAATGAGTAGTGCTCAAATTACTTTGTGGATGTGCTACATTCTACATTTCTTGTGACATTTCCAAAAATGGCTTCATGACCCTACAGGAAACCTGGAGACAGGATGCATTTTTTCTGATAGTGTGAGAATATATTACAAATCCCTTATGAAATCCATGATTTTTTTATTGTCATGGCAACATCTAAATAACTTTATGGTAACAGCCCAACAATCTTCTACAAATTCTAAACTGTTACTAACCCAAATTATTGACCTTCAAATTTGGAGTGTATGCTCCAATTCAATGAGATAGTTAAACACATGAACAGTTTTATCCACGAGCAGTTCCTGCTGAACAGATTAAAATAATTTTGCAGTATTTGATTGCTTAAATATCTTTATGAATTGAAGTCTAAATTTACTGCTGAAACATATATGCTTTTTGTAGAAATGCCTGTCTTTTAAAACTGCATTTTTAAATTATAAATACTGGGTTTTGAATCCAATCTGGTTCTTGTGTTTGGAACAAATACTTTGGAATTAAAGTTGATGCTTCTCACACTCTGTGCCATTGTGTTCAAAGTACTTCCATAATTTTATTTTATAATTACATCAGCAATACAAATACTGATATTTTAAATTGCTAAAAATAGTCTTCACAGGTATAATGGAATAGGTTAGATAATGTGCTGTTTACTTCCTGATCACATGGTCTCTTTTAATGATACCTTTTAATCAGCAAATATAAGAAATAATCAAGGGAAATATGTATGTGATAGAGCAACCAAAAAAGCAGCAGGATGTTTTTCACACTGAAGTGTGGTGCAAGGCAATAAAAGATGTTTGTTAGAAATGCACTTCAGTGGTTTCTCTTCATTGCCTACTAACAGCAAATGAGAACCTTCAATGATATATAAATCAAATTTAGTCTTGTGGTGAAACATTCTGAATTACTAAAAATCTACATTTAACTAATTCTGCTTTAAATTCCTTTGTATGAAAATTTTGGAGAAAAAATTTCTCTTTGAGGTTTCTCGTGACATTTTTACAGCACCTTGGCTTCCTAAGAACTAATTTCTCATATCCCATGAAGCACAGGTGAATGGTGAACTGGTGATTCTAGTTCACATTAGATGAGATAAAGATAAAGATAAAGATATATATAAAGATGAAATAAAGATATATTTTCTTTTTCAGTGATCTAGTCCTTAAAGTAAACAAAAATCTATCAAGAAAACAAAACAAGAGAAGAAAGGGGAAAAAAAAGGAATGGAGCAGTCCCATCCCCATGGAATATTTCTTTTTACAGACGCAAAGAGAAATTTCAACATATTATTGAAAACTATTTATCAGTGGCATTTCTTGCCAATATTCATGTGTTTCTACAAGCACAGGAGAAAACAGAAGTTTTGATTTATAGGAAATTGCCAACTACTTATAACTACAATACTTCTACTGAAGCAGTAAACGTAAAGGAATTATATGTCTCATTCTGAGATCAGAAGTGTTTCATACTCAAATACATTGTATGCCATTGTCAAGTAGTATTATGGAAATACATTAAAGTTTGACTGGCAAGCTGAATATTAATAGCATTTTTTCCCCCACTTATTTACACAACTTTCTGCATGTGAATTTGTCTACTGTTAGGTCAGGAATACGTGTTTTCCTTTGAGGCTGACCTTGAGCTGTGAAATTATGGATGGCTGGAGAAGAACAGCAAAACTGAGCCAGAAATAACGCAAGGGACACAAAAAAAAAAAAAAAAAANCCTCACAGATATTTGGAAAATAAAAGTTCTTTGATACTATGAAAAGATAATACAGAGGAGGATAGTAAAAAGGAAAGTACTTTTCAAGTGCATTAGAGGTATCAAACTTGATTTTAACTGGTATAAGCTGAAGTAGCACAAGTGGCAAGACAGGCTCATAGCTCATGTATTTGAAGATAACAAATGTCAGGCTATCAAAACACAATGCAAAGGAAAAAATGGTAACTACTCACAATATTGCTGATATAGAGAGCTACATAAACTGCCAAATCTGAGACAAACTGTAACCAGCAAAACTATGGATTTAATGTTCAGTTGTCTGTCATCTGGTAAAAATCACAGAAACCTAAGTGATTGCTGAATAAATCAGATCATTTTGTAATAAGACCAAAGTCTGCAAACCCCTCATCCTTGCATTTGGGACATTTTTTTCCTGCCGAGAAAACAGAGCTTTTACTGAATGACACTGGGGGAGTTTCTACCCACTCAGGCTCCAGAGAAAACTTATCCAATTTGTTTCTTATATAGATTAAAACAAGAAGTGATGATGTGGAGTGCTGGGGGAAGGGGTGGAGTGAGGATGTGTCCTGAACTTGCTGGAACTGAAAAAAATTATGAATGTCTATGTTAAATTGGACTAAAAATCTATTTGGGCCACTATCTCCAACATGGCCTGATGGACAGGTCTAGGGAAAAGCAGGATAGGACAAGCTTATAGCAACATTCCTCCATTCTGTTGTCCCTGCCTGCAAGAGTTCATAGTTCAGGGATTTCCAAACACAGAGGTCTTATCTTTGTATGCAAGAAAATAAAAACAGCTAAAATAATAAGATATCTGAGCAATGAACCCTCTGCCTAAAGAATCCCAAAACAGTTGTGATTAAGGTAGAAGAGATTTAGCACTTGTTTTTTTTCTATGGATAATGTCCTGAATGTCTGAACTGCTACCATTTTAAACTTTGTTCAGGTGTCATTACACTACATTTACAAGAGTAACTTCAGGGAAGATGCATTTCAACTTTATGACAATCACAGGTACAGACTACACAATTTACAGTGCTTCACTATTCTAAAATATAGTCAGAGTAAGAAAAAAATTGAAATATCATCTTGCTTCAGTAAGAAAAATGACAGCAACATGTACTTTGTGTGGTCAAAAATGGGTTTTCTGTGTTTTTTTTTTTTTGGTGAGAACCAATTCTCTTCAAAGTTTTTCTCAGGACAATATTTTGTCCTATCTTTAATGTCAATGTTTGTTTAAATTATTATTAAATAGAGAAAACTGTTTTCTATTTATAGAGTATGGAAGACATATGTAGCTTTGTAATGCTCATCTCAAGAATATAAAAAAAAAAATAAAAGAAAAAAAAAGAAAACTAGAAGTACCTATAGATTCAATTTCATCACTGTATGAGACTTGGGATACAGCATACAGCTGTTTTGTGTTTACTGTTTTCTGAATTCATGCCTGTGTTACTGAAGTGGTTACGAGGAGACTTTTTTAAGGAACAGTTCATTATGATATATAGGAATGAGATAAAGATGGTGGGGTTTTGGCTTCTTTTAAAAATTTATTAGAACCATGAAATCATAGAATGCTTTGAGTGGGAAATGATCTTAAAGATCATCTAATTCCAACCCCCCTGACATTGCTTAAAGCCCCATCCAATCTGGCCTTGAACACTCCCAGGGATCGGAATTCCACAACTTCTCTGAGGAACCTGTTCCAGTGCCTCACCACTCTTACAGTAAAGAATTTCTTCTGTATATCTAATCTAAACTTCTTCTCTTCCAGCTTAAATCCATTGTCCTATCACTACAGGAACTTGTACAAGGCCCCTGTCTAGCTTGACCTGCTGGACATACATCCTCTGATGCAGCCCAGGACACAGCTGAGCTGCATCACTGCTAGCGCTCACTGCCAGCTCATGTTGAGTTTCTCATCAACAAACCCCTTGAATTACTTTGTGTGTTCATTCCTGATAGAAAGTATTCATAATAGCCAATATGAAATAGAAGCACAGTTTATATTCTTATTTTATTCTTATTATATACCTTATGACTTTTTCAGCCAAAGCATTCAAATCTTAAGGATGGTTATAGAATAAAAAAGGGGAAGCTTGGGTAGAAATTCCAAAATGGAGACCACAAAAGCTCAACAATGTTTAGGCAGAAAACTTTGAACTTTCTGTCTCTCAGAGCAACCGTGAATCTTCTATCTAAACAACAGAAAATAACATTATCAGCACCTTACACATTGCAATAGAAGATTTCTTTGAAACTCTCTCTTGATTATGATGCTGTTATTTCTATATTATAAGCAAGAACCAGCAGATACATGGCACATTCCACCTGTTCAGAATAGCTTTATGTTCTTGTTTTCTGAAAGAACCTTAATGCTCTTTTATGGTATTTTCTTTTCTTCTGTTAAATGATTTAGAGGTCCTCTTCAATAAAGTCATTAGGCATTTTTTTTCTAAAAGAAGGTGGGCTGCTTTAATGCTTTTATGGTATGGAGGTACCATTGATTCTAGCATATTATGAGGATTATAAGGCATAGTACATACATATTCTAAGTACATGGAAGGAGCTGGATGCAATTGCCTTGCTTTTCTTTACTATTAAGTAATCTAAGTTGCAAAACTGCAAGCTGATTCACCAAATTATTCATAAGGACAATACTCTCATTCCCTTCAGTAGTGTGCATGGAAGTGATGAAACAAACAAACACTTGTGTAACTTTATATAGCCTGGTAGACTAAAAGAAAACTCTCTTGGCAGCAGGTGGTGGGTGCAATGAGGATATAGCAATGAACATAAAGAGAATTGGTGAGCAACAATTAGTAAGGAAAGTACACTTTTTTCCCCCATTTGGTACTTTGTTACTTATGCAACCACATTTAGGGAAGTCATTATCATACCAACAGTCACGTACTTCTTTCCTGATGAAAGATGAAAGAAGGATATCCAAAACTTTGTATGCAAGGATTTTTTTTTTTTTCTTAGAATGTAGGCAGGAAAAAGCAAATATGTGTGTGCATATTCTGGGAAGAAGTTACATTGCACAGGTGATGAAATGCTAAGGAAAATGCATTTTCATTTTCCTGTTTAAGATTGTGATTCTCTGATATGCTTATTTAAAACGGTCTCACTAACCAGACCGAATATTTGATGCGAAAACCTCATTAGCTGAGATCCAGATCCTGAAATTGAGAGTTAGGCACAGTTGTACTAAATTCTGCAGGACTAGGGACACAATAATATTAACATGTTGCATTACCTTAGTCTGATCATAGCAAAAACCCTAAACATGCCAGTTTGCCAAATTTTATGCCTCCCATTGTTTGCAAAGACATAATCATTGACTCTGCATCTCCATATATAAGGATATCAAGTGCTTTGCATAAACATGGTGGTATTGCTTTAACTTGCAAACAATATCAATGTAAAATAAATAACACAATTCAACCAACCCTTGGTTTGTTTTAAGGAGTGATTATGTAAGGTGTGGTCCACAGCCACATGGTACCTGTTAAACATTTAATCTTGTTAAGCCATGAAAAGCTGACGTGATACTTGAACACAGCCCATCCCCATCCATATTAATTGCAAAGCTGAGATCAGGTTTTTTGGTTTGTTTTTTTTTTTTTTTTTTATCAGTATGCAGCCACTGCATTGTCTATCTTTTTTAATGATCTTGATTTCTTATGGTAACATGCCTAGTTACATTGCCACACAGGACACCCATAACTATTCCGCTGAAGACTAAATGGGTGAAAATTGCACATAGAGGAACTGTAAGGTGTAAATTAGTTATGGTAAAATGCCTAAACTTACACCCTCTGAGTTTCTGCTACAGTTTGCTTCTAGATGGATTTCCGGATATTTCTAGACATTAAGGATGAGTGTAAGAACTTGAAAACTTAATTAAGAACAAGTTAGTACAAAATTGCCTGTCTTATGCAGGAGACATAAATTGTCCCTGATGGCCAAAAGTCAGCTTGCTACACTACTGCATCTGACAAAACAATATAAAGGACAACAAGGGAGTGAGTGTGTAGCATAATCAAGCAGAGTAGAAGCACTGAACTTGTTTATTCTTGAATAGAATCCATTACCCATATCTGCTACATGTTGTCATTTATCCTTTCTCATCTATGACAGCTAGTCTAACATTTTAGCAAGTAATTTCTATTTATCACAAGTTCCTATTCCAGACAGAAATATGGACTTTTCCTCAAAGAGAGTAAGAAGCACAAAAGCAATCCAGTCATTTTGCCCATATATACTGTTCTCATGACATCTCTGTCATAGTCCTTGTCAGCTAAGGCAGAAGAGCAATGTGATTCTGCTCACAGGTTCCTATTTAATAACACCTCATTTAGGAAAAAAAAAAAAAGAAATTACTATGTAGGAGGACTAGTGAAATTTCTAGTGGTATTATTTTTGCTATGAAAGAAGCCTAGTAAAACAGCAAAGTTAGAAAAGCTGTGTAATATGCCATCTCCTTTTTTACTATTTCATTGGAGTTTTGCACATGAATAGAAGGAAACAAGAAGCAGGGTCTAAGTTTTCCCAAACTGCATCCTCGTTTCCCTGAGAACCAGAAACATGTTTGTATTTCAAAGACTTTTTCAGTAGATTTCTTTCCCTACATAACCTTAATTGTATTTTCACAAGGACTGTTCCTGTTTGAATGACTCTTCAAGGCTTTAAACACTTGTGTGTATAATGGTGTTGAACTCACTCCACCATTTCTTGTCAGTTCATCTTTTCTCTTGGGTCTGAATTATGAGCCCCAGGATATAAGGCCAGGGTGCTTCAGCTATACTCAATATTTATTGGACAAGGATTCTCACAAGAATAGTGATCAAGTCTTTTGTTTAGTTTGAACAGTTAACCTGTTATCAGGGTGTGAAGCAGAAAAGTTTCTCACTGCTTTTCTTGGTCCACTGTCATGGTATCTCATTATACTCTTGCAAGAAATCCTTCTGCTCTTGTAAAGGAAGGTTTTCCTTAAAGGTTAAATGTCCCTTTTCCTGACATATTTCCTATAAGTATAATGTTACGGTGGCTTAATGATTCTAGCTCAGCTTTGCAACAGCGAAAGCTTAGACAGGTGTCTCAAGAGAAAAATCCTCTAAAGATATGCTTCCAGAAATGTTGTACTAAGTGTTGAAAATTGGTTAAATTACTTGCAGTAGGTGGGGGCATATAATGCTGTTTGCTTCTTTTCCAAATCCTATGACTAATGTTCACCTTCATAAAAGTTATTTTTGCTTTGGGACCCACTGCAGTTCATCTTTACTTCTTTAAAAGCATTTAGTAGTAAATCATCTGGACCCAACTACCTGATCTCATGTATTGGTTCATCAGCCTCTTTCTTTGCCATGCTAAATCATTTGTAAAGTTAAATTTAAAAGAAATGAGTGAAATTATGCTGAATTCATGAACATATAACTAAATTAACTCCAAGAAAGGAATTCAGCTAGGAAAGGTGAGTGATATATATTTTTTTTTAAAATGGTTTTGTCAGAATAATCTATTAAATTAAGTACTAAAGTAACAATTTAATGAAATTATTTCATTCTGTCTATTTAAAAGGCTTGCTTAATTAATTATTTAAAGCAGAGATTATCTAGCTTGAAATGAATGTGCTATAAAATCTATCTGTAAGTTGATTTGTATTATACACTGCAAAATTCGTGTCTGGCAAGATATCTTGTTTATTATTTTGAATGGGCTGCAGCCAGCTATGTCAGGAACCTGTAACAAACCCATTGAAAAAAACACTGTTTCCTCACCTCCCAAAACCTCCCAAAAGCAATGCTTAACTTTTGGCATAACATTTTCCAGATTTGGAGGCATTCCTATTAAGGAACTGGGCCACATGGGGACAGAGTTTGGCCTATTGTCTTTGCACTTCCTACCTGCTGTCTGTTAAGTATATAATTAAGTTGTCTGTGGCTTTTATTTTGCAAATGTGCACTTATCCAATATGTGAAGGGGGAAGGGAAACCTCAGACCATTCTTTTTAGTCTTCAATTTTTCCATTAGGATTTACTCAGAAAGGAAATTAAATTGGTGTGTGCTGATGATTTATTGCAGGAAGGAACACAGTTTATACAGAGAAAAGTGCAATTTTAATTTTACACAGTTCACTAATAGCATATTTATATGTTCTTCCTATAGGTATTGCAGTAAAGATGACTGTGGTCTTTTCTTCTAACAAGGGGAAAAGATAAAGCTTATTTTCACTTTTAATATATAATTCTAATGTATTTTCTGTACAATAAAAATGAGTTTTCTAATTAATTTGTATTATTAATTCAAAGAAATCTAAATTTTTAAAAACTTAGAGGCTGTTTGCATATGACACTAACATATATCTAACCATATCATAAAATATACTGGCACACATGGGCACAATTACAGTAAAAGTTTTAAAAGTTTATTATGCATTTTTAAATCACCTAAGTAGTTTTCCAAAGTCACCTAAATGATGCTGCCTCAATCAAACCTTCAGAGCTGGCAAGTTAGGAACTCCTGCTGTTCATGCTAATGTATTTTGCGTTATCATCTCACTTCAGATGATGTCGATTTGTGAATCAAAATGTTAATTAATTAGATAAACAATACACACAATTGACTTGTATTAGACTTGTGTAATCTCTGTGTCATGCTAACACCCACTGATTTAACCTCTGGGTTAAAAATACAGTATTTTCTTTAGGGTGGGACAGAAACATGTTGTTTTCAGGAATGGTTATCTAGGAGATATGGAATATCTATATGTCCTGTTACAATTTATTATAATCAATTTTTTTTATTATTATTATCTGAAAAGTTATTGCACTGTCTTGTATGTGACAGCTCTGCATGAATCTTGTGGAAGGGATTTATATTTCCTCTTCTTGCATTATATCCTTAGTAATTTGGAGTTCACTTTACCAGATAGCATATGATAGCATATGCTATTTGATGTGGGACACTGTGTGCTTTTTTCCAGATTCTATTCTAATTCTGATTCCAGGTACTTAAATTTATCCTCTATACAAAGGGAAAAGAAAAGTACTTGCATAGTTCGTAAGCCTTTGCTAGTTCACACTATCAGAAAAGAAAGCACCTGGAATTACATATAATGATTTCTGGAAGAATGGGAGGTAATTATTCCTTCACTCCAAAAGACATTGTAAGGTCTTGAATCAATACCATCTAAATCATTTTTTTCTGATGTGCTAATCTGTCTGCTACCAGGTTGGTCACATCTAGTGTTGTCATAGATGTAAAGGATCATTAAAAGGATAAAATTCCACAAATAGAAATGTATAAGTTTATAATTACATAAAAAAAATCATATGGAACCATAATTTTAATGAATAGCAATTACTACACACTCTCAGTAAAAAACAAAAAGAGAAGAGTGGAATTCTTATATACACAATCATTTGGCAAGGTAAAGGCATATTCGAGCTGGTTATCCAGCTCTTCACTTTAAATTTTGCTTGCCAAAAGATATCTTTTGTAATAGTGGGGGTGGTTTTTTCCTTCTCTGAGAATAACATCACATAATGAAAGAAAAGTAGCTATTGGCTTTGAAGATGTTTCTTCAGCAATTTTTCCCCATTTTTGATTATTCATTTTCAAAGACAAAATGGGAAAAGAAAAAAAAATTTGGGAGAAAAAAAAAAAGTGGAGAAGAAAACCAAAGTTCTTTAGTTTCCCAAATTTTTATGCCTTAACTTCTCCAAACCAGTTAATGTGATGTTTTTAAAATCTCTGCAATAAAATCATTTAAACAATTTTTCTGCAATTTACTTTTGATTTGCTATTTATGTCACCATTCTGTAGAGAAGTGGATGAAAGGCCTTATGAATGGACAGGTAGAAGAACAATTTCTAATAAAGATGGATGTGTTGTTACTTCTGTGTAGCAGAGCATTAAACTTTCTGACACAAGTTGGAGTCACCAGATTACACAGAGCATAAAGAGATGTGCAGTGATGGGCAGAAAAAGGTAAGTGAAAAAAGATCTGATTAAACACTGAAAAATACTATTCTGACATATGCCTTTGAATACTGAATAATACAGCACAACTTTAGAATATTTTCTTTAATTTTGGTCTACTATTTCTCTTCTGGTTTATGTTAGTCACTTGGGTGTGGTATTCCTCTAATACTCTAATATTACTCAATTTCTCTTGGCATTTTGCCCATTTACTATGATTTAATACTGCATAAATAGAGCAATAAGGCTGAAATATTGGGGGGTTTAATAAATACATATTTTATTTTAATAGTGTTTTTTACTGAGCTAGCTAGTTTTTATGGTTACAAGTGTTATTGTTTAGCTGAAAAACCAATCCTCCATGCATTTAAACAGCTCAGGCTTTGCAATATACTCAGGAAGATCTGCTTTAAAGTGGTACTGAACCATTGTTATTCCTAGTTTAAAGAGATTGCTCAAAGTTGGCAAAATCACTTTCAGAGTTTTCTTTGCTGGATTGGTCTTCCTGTACAAACCCAAGCAGGAGGAGCAGGGGACCTTCGAAGAGGAGAGGTGCTGCTTGCTATAGCTACATAAGCAGTAGAACATTACTGGGAGGGAATCTGGGAAGATGAAGAAAATAACATTAGGAAGCAAGACTGAGAATCAGTAAGGAGAAAGATTTCTAAGACAATAAACAATAAATTAATTATGAGAACAATGGGAACTATCTTCTAGTTTTATGCTGATTTTTAGCATCAGGTATTGAGGAGCAAGAATGCAAGATATACATGCAATCTTAAGGGATCTGCTTGAGACCAGATGGTTGCCCAAATCTTTATCTGTTTATCAATAAGACAAAAAATAAAGTTCCAAGGCCACTAAAGTAACAGTGTGTTTTATCGGATTTCACAGAAACAAAAGTCACATATGATTTCATGTTGCTTCTA
>WBNO01000082.1:25666-67860 GCA_013400575.1 Peucedramus taeniatus
TAGTGTTTTACTTAAATTAAAATGAAATCACTTTCTCCATAAATAGATGTTACAGACTGCTTTTTGGAACTCATATTTTTCAAAGTCATGAAGAAAGCTGAAAAAAGATGTTAATATTCATGTTGAGAAACCAGATTTTTATTTCAACAATCGCCTTTCTTTTATCCTTTTTTTTTTTTCTATGAACATACATATTTTCTCCTTTTCTCTCTCTGAAGTACTTGTAAAAGTCTAATAAAGGCTGCCACATGGTATTCCAGAACCTTTTATAGAGATCACCAAGTGAGACAATACTGTGTTATGTAAATGCCCATTGCCCACCATAGGTATTTCAGTGATAATGATTTATTTCTTCCTTAAGCTGAGAAGAAAAGAGGCCTGTGAGGGGCATGTACATAGCTGTGGATACCACTCCAGTCAAGAGGTACCTTATTCCTCCCATTGTGCATTATGGTTGTCATTAAATGACTGCACACCCCCACACTGAACCTGGGGTAATGCTCTCCCCAGCAGCCAGGCTGTATCTTGATTTTGTATCATGTGTCTTGATTTTGTGTCTTGATTTTTAGGAGTTTTGTTTGAAGTCTTTCATAAGAGTTGAGTTTGTTTAACTTCTGCTTTAAATCAAATAGACAGCAAATTTAACCTGATATCTACAGAGACAAACTTTTTACCCAATACACAAGGAAAAGGTCCTGGCACAGAGGTTAAGTATCATTTTCACATACTTCTCCTTGTTAAAAGCTGCATTCCCACATACATGGTTATAACTACAATACATGAGCATCTCATGCAAGCTTTTCTATACTTGCAAGATCTTTTTGGGGAGTTAGGGGGAACTATTGCACCATTTGTACAGGTGCATGGAAAGATTTGTTAGTATTTTTTATGGTGTTAATGACATAGAAGTTACATAATAGACCATTGCTCACCTAAGACTGTTGACTCTTCATTTATCAAGTCATGTGGAAGTCTGTCCTTTGCAAGCCACTACTGTCAACTCTTGGACTTCTTGCAAACCTTTGTGCAGGTTCCCCACATAGCAAAAGTTTCTATGGCTTTCCCTCCTTCCACTTATGTTTTCAGCTTTCCTCTAAAATTTGTAATTTTAAGCAGACCCTCTGTATCATCTAGTAAATCTCACTGCATTCCTATTTCAGCCTTTTTTTTTTTTTTTTTTGGCCTGGCCTACTAGTGTTTGGAAGTCTGTAGTACTTTTGAGGAGCAAATAATTTCTGTTGTTGCAGATATTTCTCCTTAGCTAGGACATACCTATATGACCAAACTCTGTCTTTTCTTTGGTTTAGAACTACATGAGCCAAGTTCTTTTGGAAAGGGGATAACCATGACAGCACAAAGTTTTACTCATAGAAATAAGTCCTTCTGAGGAGTTAATTGGTTGCTATTGCAACACTTTTGCGCTTTCAATAAGCATTATGGTGCCCAGTGGATCTTATTAATCTCTCAGCCTACTCAGAACAATGTTAACAGCAGTTTGCAATTCGTCTATAAAATGTTATCCTTCACCATTAGTGCAGTTACCTATGCAGAAGGTGACAAACAATGAAAGATAAAATGTGTGGGTAGCTTGTTCTGTGGCTGTGCACAATCCGTCACAAAATCCCTGCCTGGCATGGTGTTTGTTCAATATTTTCTTCATAAAGAGAATAAACATTTTATTCTTTATCTTTTCAAATGTATCAAAGAGATCTGTACATTTTTGTAGAAGCTCTTATAGAGATTACTTCAGTGATGATGATATGCATCAGGCATGAGAGGTCTACTTACTACTGGTCTCTGTTCAAAGAAAGGAAAGAAAAAAGAGGCAAATGTGCAACTTGGTTGCTATATTGTAGGGTAGTTGTCTAAGATAGGCCAAGGGAGCCCAGAACTGTTTCTCCCTTTATTAATACACCAACTCTATGCAGCTAACTCAGAGATAAATCTTTTCTGTAGATATCTAGCATGAGGTAGCCCAAACTTCCTTGGGTTGGAAGTGTTAGGCTTCATAAGCTTTTGGCAGGGAACTCTTTCATACATATGGCAAATGTTTTCATAGGTGGATGTTTGAAATGTTTCAGTTGTTTGATTATTTTTTAATTTTATTTTCTCTGCCTTTAGAATTTGAGCTTGACTTAGCTTAATTTTTTTCCTCTTACTTATTTTCCCTTTTTGGTATTTCTTTGTGTTGTCCTCATCATTACAGTAGTCATAAGCCATACATACAAATTTTGAAAGTAGTCTGTTATCATTGTATGGTTTGCCAATGTCTTAGAGGACATCCTTTTTGTGACTTAATTCTGCTCATTTTAATTCAGTTTCTTCCACTTTTCCTGGTTTTTTTTGGTTTTTTTTTTTTGTACTGTAATGTAAATTCTTCAATTCTATCTAATATTGTTTCAGCCCTACTGCTAAAGTAATTGTGATCAATGTTTTACTAATCACATTTGACATTTTTGTCACCTATTCTTTCCTCTAAAGTGAACAAGGACTGTTTTTAACTAAGTGTCCAGGATGATACAGTGCAGAGATCATCGTCCTAATTCTATCCAATATACTCTGACACTTTGTTTCATTTTTCCTTTCTGCTGCATTTTGGATCTGTTATTTTTGTAATTCAATATTTGTCCTGGGGTTAATTCCTTACCCACACACACAAACAGTGAAGAAATCATATTTAGGACTCTCTGGGATTTCCTTTCTTCCCTTTTGCAACAACAACAACATTCTAGTTAGTTTTCACTAGGGCAACCTAAAAGATTTTGCCAATAAAATGGCTTTTTACTCTCCAGTTTTCTTCTCTGCCATTAAAAAGCAATAAATTTAGAACTGATAAAAGCAAATGTTCCTTTATGCAGCATATAATCAACCTGTGAAATTCACCCTCACAGGAGGCCATCAAGTCAAATACCCTGGTTGAATGCTAAAAAGAAGTGGGCTAATTATATGAACACTAACAACATTTGTAGCTATGCATGCCAAAATTAATAATAAGGGTAAACCAAATATCATGTTTCAGGGCAGAAATTGATTAGCTGCAGGTGTGAGGATGGATTCCTACTCTCCACAGAAATGTCTGCAACTGCTAAGAGGTTTTCTTGAAGAGGATACGAAGCAACTCCGAAGGGGGTTTGTTGCGTTTTGGAATTGGGGTTTTTGATTTTCTTTTTGCGGGAGTTTCTTCATTTGGTTGGTTTGAATTTGTTTTCATCTACTCTTAATGACTTCATATTTCTTTCATTCAGTGTAAGAACATTGTAGGAAATGATAAGGTGAAGCAGTCCCTACTTTACCTACAAGTAAAGCAGCCCCTACAGCCCTTCCTCAGAGACCTAATTGAGGTAAGAGAGTTTCTTGTACTTTTTGTCTATGAAGGTGAATACTGCAGAAGGAGTTCTGTATTAACGAACTGCCACAATATCTTTCTTCAGATACTTTACTGAACTTTTACCCTCACTTATGTCTTGGCGCCACTCAACAGTGATCCAGAAAGTAATGTGCAGCGCAGCAGCATTTTTATATTTTCCAGCTTTGATAATCTCTCAGTTATCTTTCCTTTACTCTAGTTTTACTTCTTCATCTTCTACCTAAATTGTAAAGCTTTGGGGTGGGTTTTTCTTTAGACTGGAATCCTCTTACTGCTGCATGTGAATGCAGCAAGTACCAAACTAGAGACCTGATTATGCTGAGCTAATATCCTAATTATGATAAGAGATGAAAACCAAAGCACTCAATGCTACATTGTGGATCTTTGCACAAACCTTTATCCTAATTATTCCTTCCTTTGAGAAACTGCAATGTCTAAAAAGAAAAATCTTATCTGACAATGACCTTCTATACAGCCACGTCATTGGCAGGGTTTTTCCATTCTCAGCTTACAGATTTACTTTTTGTTTTTCCTTCCAAATATTGGCCTATTTAAACCACCTTGAGCTTTCAGAACAATGTTTTTCCTTACATTTGACTCAAAAACATGCTATAGTCTTGAATAAGTTCAAAAATTAAAACAATGTACTGTTCTATCAGTCATTCTTGCCTAGCAGACAACTCCAGCTTTTATTTTTCTCATTTGTAACCATGAATTATTCTAAATTTCTGCAGATTCCTACAGTGATGTGAAGAGAATCAACCTGGACTAAAGTAAGATAAGCTTTTAGTCTCCTTTAGAAAATCTCATGCAGAGCTCAACTAAATGTTGATAGTTAAGCTGGGTGACCAGTTCTCATGTGACTCTTTTAAAATTCTCCCTGGATTTTTAAGAGGAGTATTGATGAGCTCTAAAGAAAATAGGCTGTGTCAGTTGGACCTCCCATTAAACTCTGGGGAAATAAAGCTGATGTGAAGAGAAATAGTCAACATGAACACAGGATGGTTGGTGTGCAATGTTATTGTCTACAAAATTTCTGCCTAAATACAAGTCTCTAGTCAGCTGCTTCAGCTGATGGGAAGCTACAAGTTTTATCATTCATTAAACAATGACATTGTATAAAAAAAATTGGCAAATAATTAGTGAGACACAAGATAAACCAATGTCATTTGTATAATAAGTTTATGTTTAGCCTCTTTCTATAAAAGAAAAAAGGAAGGGAAGAGTTGTCATCTGGGTCACAGGCCCACTATATGCATAAGCCTATTTTATAAAAACTTTATGATCTGCAGTCTTAGACTTTTAGGATATTGTTCACTTGAGTTTAATTTTCAAAGCATATTCTGAGGAACTACTCTGTAGACACGTGCTTCAGTGTGCATTTAAAATTTCATTTGAGATCTGAGAGGAGATGCTCATGCATTATCTAACAAGCAGCGTGATCAAAATACAATAATTAATACATAATATGACTTGTAAAACATAAATGAAAATGAACCAGAGGTAGGAACTTGCCAACCTTTAAACAAGGCTGACCTATTTATATAACAAATGCCTGCAATATTTCTCATGAGTCATTCCTTCCACTCACACTGAGAATACATAATAACCTTTTGTTGTTCTGGACCCGAGGTCATTTATTTCTCAGAAAAAACACATACACATACACATAGACTTAGACAGACACATATACATATCTGTATATATTTAAAGAAAGTATGTTCATAAGATAAAATAATTCTAAAGACTAAATTTTCAAGTATGAAATTAAAACGTTAATTAGTCATGAGTGTATGGAGATTGTTTAGTTGGATGAATGAAAAAACTGTAATTAAAATGGTGATTGCTATTTCTTAATCTTTTGTCAATTCCTTTTTCTCTGTTTATAGAATCCTTTATCAAAGGGTGCAAAAAATTAATATCCAACTGAGCTTCTTTCATTGTTACCTTAATTTATGTAGAACCAGAAGCATGCCACCAAAATAAAAAAGAAAAAAATTAAAAAACCCTACAACAACAACAACAAAAAAAATCAGAACGGAAAGAAGAAGTGGGCTTTTTGAGATTTTAATCATTATATTACTCTGCCCAAGAATTAGATGATTACATGCTTGAGTTTGTTTTGTCTTGAAGAATTTCAAGACCTCAACTGTAGAACTTAAGAACCCCTAAATCATTACATTAACAAAGAAATCCTTCTACAAAGGAATCCTTCAAAGAGGAGGAAACAAACTGAGGAAATAATCTGAGTCCTAGAAGCAATTATTTCGTAGAAGAAATATGAAAGGGTATAAAAATAGTTACCTGTTTGGCTCATAATCTCTCTTTGAATACCCTGATAATGTTAATAAAATATTATTGTCTGCATTCAACATTCAGCCCTGGTTTATTAGGTGAAAAAGACATATCTGCTTATGACACTGCCTCTGGATGTTCTGATTTAAATGTCACCTGCTAAAAGATTCTCATAATGTTACCCATTCTCAGGGGACCTCTTTTTTAAAGGGAATACAAGTGAAATCAACCATGCTACCCAAACTGATAAAAAATTGTATCAGAATCCAGATGATGTAATTCAGTATACAAGGGCAGTATAAAATTTTCTTTGTATTGCAGTCTTGCACTGTTCTTAACTGTGAATCTAACTTCCAGTACACACTCAACACACACTGAGTGGAATGCTTGTTTTCATATGGCGTATATTGAAGCACATGAAATGCAATATTACAGACAACTCCATCATCTCAGATGAAGTAATCTGAGAACAGTAGAAGAGTAGGAGAGAATAATTACCAAAATTCCTGCAAATCTGTTGAAGGTGTTAGTAGTGCCAAAGATCTGATTTTCCATTCTCACCCATTTAATTTGTATGCTTAAAGAAAACTGTTTAGTGAGAGGCTGAAGTGCATTTGGTAGATCAATACTCCACTGATGTTGATATTTGTCAGCATTTTCTTTAGCTGATGATTTATAGGATGCCAGAAGCATTTATAGAATACTTAACTCTTTGTCATGTCTCAATTTGCTCTGAGCAGGAAATGCTTATTCTTTATTACACTGCATTAAAAAAAAGAAATAAAGGACATGCCATAGTAGGTACTTTATATGTGAACTTAAAACAGAGTTACAGTACTGCTGGGAGTTATTAGGTTGATACTACTTGGTCTAAAATCTTGCCAAACTAGACTGAAAACCTACTTTTCCTAAATGGAAGAAGAAATCACCTTTTAGCCTATACAACACTACTTCTAAGAGCTGAAATAATTTCTGTCTTTGAATCCAGACTCTTCTTTTAATAGCATAAAAATAATTGAAAATATGGATTCTTTGAAGCTGAATAGCTGATGCTGCTGAAATTAAATCTGAGTGCAAAGTTTTTCCTAGGATCTGTTAAGAAAAAAGACTTGGAACAAGGAAGTTGTCCTTTTCTGTCATAAAAATATGTATTGCAGCCTTTTAATAGAGAAATGTAATTTGCAACTTATGACTGATAATAAGGGGTAAAATACCTGACTAAAAAGAATGCCTAGCTCTTACACAGCATTTTTTATCAGAAATCTAAGAAGAGCTACAGCCTTTTTCAGGTATTGTGAATCTAAGATGCATAAAGATGAAGCAAATTCTTCAAATTAGGTTCTGGCCATGTCAGAGTTAGCAGCAGCAGATTGCTCCTGCTCTATGGCACGATGTCCAGCTGGAGCCAGTCCCTAGTGTTGTACCCCTGGGGTCAATGTCAAGGCCACTACTGTGTAACGTCTTCATTAATGACCTTGATGTTGGGACAGAGTGCACCCTAAGCAGGTTTCCAGATGACGCAAGTAGGGAGAAATGGAAAATAAATCAAATGGATGGATGTGTTCCTGCTCCTATCTGGATTACTCTGTCCAGCTCTGGTTTCTGCGGATTAAGGGACAGCAGCTAAGGCTGGGAGAGATAGGACTCCTCAGCCTGGAGGAAAGAAGATTCAGGAGGGAACTTATTAAAGAATTTAAATACCTGATGAAGTGAATGAAGGGAAAGGAGACAGACTCTTACAAGCAGTGACCACTTAAAGGAAAACAGGCAACAGCCACAAATTAAAATATAAGAAATTCTACTTGAATATATGAAAAAATAATTGAAGGGTGATTAAACACAGGTCAGATTTCACGGAGAGGTTGTGGAGACATCATCCTTAGAGATACTGAAAACACAACACTGCACAGTCCTGATCAACCTGCCTTAGAAGACCATTTGAGCAGTAAGGACGGAACAGTTGATCTTCAGAAGTCCCTTTCAACAAGTCTCTGAATCCCTATCCTAAGTTAATGACCACAAATAACAAGTTTATTTTTCTACTTTATTTCTACCTAAAGATGGAAAAACCTTAATCAGTGAATATACATTAATGTAAAAGTGAAGTAATGCAGTAATAAAGTATATGGCAACTTAAGGCAATGCTCTAAATATAGTAGAAGATTATTTTAAACCAGGAAGAGATTTGTTTGCTGCTAAGGTAGCAAAGAGAGGCCAACTGTTACAGAGCTGCAGGGTACTAATTAAACAAATAGCCACAGAAATATTGATATTATCTAAAATAATTTGTTTTACAAGGGTTTTGACATCCTTCATGGTGAAACAAACAATGTTTAATATTTTATTCATGGATTAGTATAATATATTTCTAAGTAAAATCAATGCTGTGTTTTTATTAAGAACAGCATTGTACATCCCAGCAGAGAAACAAAAACCACCATAAGTAAGAAATTGCAAACTGAGAAAAGAAATTCATAGTTAGTGCTAAACCATATCACTACACAGAGATAAATAGTTCTTATTTGTATTTATTTAAACATGTGCCAACTCACCTGGTTTTTATTCTTTCTTTATCTTTCTGGACCCTTCTTCCAGCAAAGGAATGATCCTAAAATCATCTGAGAGCTTAATTTACAGATGAAAATGCTTGTATCTTTATGACACATTTGCTGAGATCCTTGAAGCAAACACACCTCAGCAAAGAGGGTGGAGTGCATGGACACACATGAGGAGGTTTTTTGAGAGAAGCAATCAATATAAAAGAGAACCAATGCCTTTACTACTGACAACCAAATATGGGTTTTGTAGAAGTTCTGTCTCAAAGGGCAGGATGTCAGGCTCATTCAGAAGGATGATTATGAAGGACAGGTTTCATGGTTTAACTCCAGCTGGCAACCAACCCTCACACAGCCGGTCACTCACTCCCTGCACAGAGGGAGGGAGAAGAGGATTGAAGGGGTAAAAGTGGAAATACTTGTGGGTTGAGACTAAGACAGTTTAATAGATAAAAGTGTCACATCCCATTGGGATTTGGTGAGTGTTTTTGTATGTGAATCACCCTCTCTTTGTACACCTTTATTATTAGTATTGTTGCTGTTACAGTTAATTTTCCTATCTCGTTGCTGTTTCCAGTCAATTGTTCTTATCTCAACCAACAATTTTACCTTTTTGTGCCTCCAGTTCTCAACTCCATCCCTGGAGCAGGAAGGGAGAGTGAAAGGAAGGGGGTGGGAATGAGCAATTGGCATTTGGTTTGGGACAGTTTCAGTGGTGGGAGGACACTAAATTAGGAAGTGCCATTCCTAAATCAGAACATTTGGGAAGACAAGCCATCACGCCAAACATACCACTCTTCCTCCTTCCCACACTTCTATGGCAGGATGCCATGTGGTACGGAATACCCCTTGTATTGGTTGAGGTCAGTTATCCCAGCTGTGCCCCCTCTCAAATGTGCACCCTCAGCCCTCTCACTGGTGAGATGGGGTGAGGAGCATAAAGGGCCTTAGCTCTGTGTAAGTGCTGCTCAACAATAACAAGCACATCCCTGTGTTACCAACACTCTTTCCAGCACAAGTCCAAACTGTAGTCCCAAACTAGCTATTGTGAAGAAAATTAACTCTACTCCAGCCAAAGCCAGCACAACAAGAAAGCTTTTGTGGTCATTCCAACTCTCTCTCCAGTACAAACTTTCAGCTTAACAAAGGTTCATTTGTTAATACAGAAACAGAAGAGGGATGATGAAAAACATTCTGAACAGCTTGACAAAAAGTGGGAAAGAACAGGGGAAACAAATGCCTTCCCAAAATACCTCTCTTGAAATGCGTATGAAATGCAAGGACTTGATTAGTGAAATTGGAAATTGCAGATGAGAACATCACACAGCTTTTCAGTTGCACTTAAAAGAGGTGAGGATGTGGTAGCTGGAGAGAATCTTTTTAGGACGGTGAAGCAGCATTAGAAAAGGATTGGTATAAAATGAAGAAAAAAGACCAATTAAAAAATCAGAGTCTGCTATTGTCAACAATTAAGTCTGAAAAGCTATGCAGGAAATACCAACATATACCTCTCCTTTTTTGATTTAGAACACGTCTGTCTTTTAATTTTGAATAGAAGCTGTAGTTTAATAAACACGTCTCATTTTTGACATAACAAGTAAACATTTGACAAAGAGTATTAAGCCTTTTTAAAGATGAACACCTTGCTTTCTCTTTTTAACCATTCACCAGGACTTGGTGCCTGATAGGTCTTTGATTTCTGTTCCTGAAAAAAAACTGATCCCTTCAAGAATTGTATTTCCCTGGCACTGTTGCCCTCTCAATCCCAGTTACAGGAAACTCCCTTATCTGATTCTTAGGTAATGAAAATGGAAGGCTTTGATTAACTGCAAACCCTCTTCCCTCCTGCTTTGTGAAATTAGATTCAGAATGAAACTTTACAAATGGGATCTCTCCCATTTTCAGGTTCCTAGAAGAAGGCGAGAAAGTTGCAACTATTGATGTTACATCGATCCTGGCACATATGTTAAAATCTTATCATTAAAAAAAAAAAAAAATCTCAGACACAGAGGTCTGTGCAACTAATTGCATTGACAAAATGGCGAACCCTGCCCTTCCAGATACTAAATATTTGAGTTTCATCTATCTAGATTTGTCAACCAACATCTAAATCTTTACTTTCTTACTCCCTGCAGGAAGTTCTGCATAAGGGGATAATTTTTCCGCACTAATCCAGAAAGAATAGTTCATGCTCCTCCATGCAACCCCCTAGATCAGCTCCAGGGTGTTCATTTTTCAACTGATTCAGTAGCTTTAGCACTGTGAAATAAGCTCTTCATCAATGCTTAGACCCTTCTTTCCTCTCTAATGTCCTATAGATTCATTTTATACAGAGCACTCAAAAAATCAAAAGAAAGCATGAAAAAATGTTGAACCCATAGGAATATTCTTCACCCTGTCAACACATCACTTGCTCACTCTGACAAAAGTTTGTGTGTGTATGTTTCCTTAGAGAGAACAGTATAGAGTGACCCTTTCATGATAAAGTTATTTTTCTTCATTCCATTTGCCCAGGTCAAGCATTAATATTGCTTAATTATCATTAAGTAGAGATTGCATTTCAGCTAGTGCAAGAAAGTCAACAGGTGCCTTTATAGGTATGGAGCACTATAATTCAGGTATGTTAAAGTATTGAGAGCTTGGTTGCTGAATAACTTTTTTTTCTGTTCTCCCTATTTCAGGGAGCAAAAGTCTTCAAAGTCATTGGCTGAAGTGTCTCAGGGTAACAATTTGAAGTCTTAGCTGAGACTAAAGCACATTTTCATGTTCATATATTGTATAGGAGGAAAAAAAATCTTTGTCATGAGAAGTTTACAGCCTAAATAGATAGGACAAAGACTTTAAAGAAAATAGGAATAGAAAAAAGAAGGAATTTCATGAAACCACATCCACTACCAAAGTTCAACTTTCCTGCAAGATTAAGAGACTTCATTTGTGATTAGAAGAAACAACAATGTGTCATCATTATGGCCTCACAGAGTATAGTACCAAGCTCTTGGTTCTGTGAGAAGAAAACGAGCATAGAGACTGAGCGTAAAGAAGGTGTGTCAAGGAAAAGATCTGGGAAAAACTGACACCAAGGTTTTCCATGAAACTTCACTAGAGAATTTCAGCACCTTTTCAGGATTTCAGAAGTTAGTGTCCTGAGCCATTAGAACTCTGAAAAATTGTATTTTTGACAAGCTTCTACAGCATGTTTTTCAATACTGAGAAATACTTTCCATAAGTTTAATCTTGCAGATCTATTGCATCTTAAGATGCTGCAAGAAGTTAAAGTTTTCTATTTTGAGATTTTTAAGGGGAGAGTGAACATGTTCAAGGAAGATAAATCCAGTTTGAATGAGCAAATACATGAAACCAATGTTCCCAAAGTCCTGGAACATAAGTTGAGAGAACCAAAATAGCAAGAAATACAGTCTAGCACTACAGATCTGGAAAGAGATATTTCCAAAGTACCAAGCTTAATAATAGAAGCACGGAGAACCTGGCTCTGAGAAAAATGCAGAAAACAAAAGAAAAACAACCCAACAGCAAACAAAAATTTTTAAAAACTAAATCCTTCCAAATAAACCACCAAATCAAACAAACAAACAAACAAACAAACAAACAAAAAAAAAAAAAAAAAACAAAAAAACAAAACCAAGAATGTCTCAAAGGCATCTGACAAATCATCAGCTTCTTGTACTCGTACTCACAACTCAAAATTTTTACTTAAAAATTACTTACTCTTTCTGCTATGGCTGTGTGGTCTTCTTAGCCATGCATGAGATCTTTACATTATCCATACAAAGAAAAAGGCATTAAGCCTTGGAAGGTAATATGCAATATAAAAATGGTCACAGTTTATGATAAACTCTCACCTGATGTTCTAGAAACTCTACTGTGTCAGACCAGGAGTTTATATGTGTATACTTATTTTGAATACTGAGAACAGAGCACAACAGCAAGGTATGTCAATTCTTTATCTATGTTCAGCAGCTGAAATGGACATTTTTATGGTAGTGCACCACACAAGTGTTTTTCATTCCTAATGAATTGTAATTAATCTGAGCACTCTAGGACTGTGTTACACTTTCAGGTTAATAAATGCTCACTTATTGTAAAAGGTTGGTCGTCAGTGCAATATAGTCTTCCGGTAGCTACTAAGTTTTCTTAATACATGTGAATACTTGGGGGATAAAGCAAAACCAAATAACCCCCACCACAGTAAATACATATACATATGCATATACATATGCACCTTTAAGCCAGGAAGAATAACATAGGTAATACTCGGAGTGTTTCTGGAAAAGGCATCCCCACAGAAGTGAAGGAAGCTTTCCATGTTCTGCCTTCCAATCCACAGTCAGAAAGCAGGGCTTGGCAGAGGGCAGCCTTGTCTAGACTGGTGCATGGTTCAAAAGAACCATGCAACTGATTGCTTCTCTGTGCTGCTCCACAACTTTACATCAGGTATGTTCAAGTCAGTGCCAACAGTACTACCAACAGTAAGTTTTGGTCAAGTGGTGTCCCAGGGTCACGGTACAGTTCCCAGTACAGCTAAACCAGTGGGATTCAGAGAGGTAGACTGGGAGACAAATGCAATTTTCAGTGGTAAACCCCAGCTGTAGAATCTTCTTTGTCATGGCAACTGAGTGAGGCTTATTTTATGGCCTGTCGGAATTCTGTCTAGTGCTCCTGAACCAGTAGGGTTTGATTGAAGAGAGAGCTGACTTAGAGGGGAGCTGTTCACTGCTAGAGGCCTTTGTTCTGGTGCATGTGTTGCTCTGCCTGCCTGCTGTTTTGTATCATTAAATATTTCATATTTCACAGATATAGTAATCTGTCCTTCCAGAAGCTGCCTTGGAATTATATTTGCCACAGTAGAGTAGAGAGACCAAGCTTTTAGTACGGAGATGGCACACATTATCAAAATTATATTTATTAATAAATATCCTTGTTACATACCTTTTTTTTTCATAATGGAAACTCATACTGAGATTTTCTAGGATGTTCATATTCAACCTATTTTCTGTAACTTGTTTCAGCCTTATGGATTTAACAAGTTGCCTGGCATGATAAGGGCATCACTTGGAGAAAGCTGATAACATTGATTATAAACTGAGATGATTTTGCAAAATAAAACAAAATTTGCATTTGTATGGTTTTTAAGTTCAGTTAATTCACTGTTTAAAATGTGTGATTAATTTAAAGGCATATGGCTGGATGAATCATGGTCCCCTTCAGTGTTTTGTTTTGTATATTACAGACCAAAGTCATGTTTCTTTGGAGTACACCTAAGGACAGAATTTAGCTTTAATAATGCACTTTTGAGCAGTCAGGCATTTAACCTAAAGACTGTGTTGTCAGAAAAGTTGTTTGATAGTGAGAATTTTTATGAACAGATTATACAAGACTCTTTGGCAGCACCTCTCACACAGTCCCTGTAAATCAGGCACAACTGCTTTATTGAAGTGAATGGAGTTAGACAATCATAAAAACGGTGTAAATAAAGGGAAAATTAGGGCCATCAAATTTGAATACTGACTGTCAACATCAGATTTTAAGAGATTATTAGCCTTCAATTTTCAGTGAGACTCTGCTCTTTCTCACAGTGAATGCCAGCCATTATAGGCATAGCCATAATTCTGAAAAGAGGCTATCATGTCTACTAACACACACATAATTTCATGCAGCCCTGTGAATACAGTGTTGTCCACCTCTGCTTGCTCACCTGGAACACATATTTTGTTACTGCATTTCACTGTTCACCGTGCTATCCACTCTTCTCTAACTGCTCTGTTCGTTCTGCTCTCAGCTGCTAAGTCACCTGCAAATAATAACTCTCTTTGCCACAAGTCCAGTGGGCTTTTGCCTATTCCTTTGCACAGCTAAGCCTTTCAGCCCCACCAGAAGTTCTTAAAATTTTTAGACTCTGAATTAAGCGTCCACAAGAGGCAATTTCTCTACTTTCAGGAAATCCAATGAATATTTTTCTTTATATAAAGTAAATTAATTCACAGTTGAAAAAAGTCTACCTCTACTAGTTTTTGTCATCCCTAATTTATTTGTTTATTGCATTATTATATGTTTTATTCTGAGTCACATCAAAACCACAGGATTGAAGTTGTAAGTTGCATTTATCAGAATAAATTAAGCTTTTTTCCTTATCTAGTGATTATTTTAGCTCAAGCTGTGACAATTCGGAAGGGAATGATTACACATATATTAGCCAAAAAATAATAATAATTTATCTTAGAGGTCCTACAAGGCTATCTTCCATGTGATTTTTTCCCTTATGCATGACAGTAAGACATTATTCTGTTACTGTGAGTTTGCTGAGAATATATGTGGATTCCATATAAACATCCAGCCATTTGCATGGTCAGCTAATTATTTTCTGATTTTCTAGGAAGAAAACCAAGGAATTATGAATTTGGATCAAATGCATGTGACTTCATTTTTCATTATTTTAATCTGGTTAGTTGTGTGAGTCTGGGGAGTTTTCAGGGCTGAAAATACTGAGAAGGAAGCAATCAAACATTCTGTTCAGCGATGACTCATTTATTCAAAAGACCGTGACAAAAAATGTATGTATGGTTGACAGGAACTCTGCCATTTGCAAAGGTGATTTGAGGTACAAAATAAAAAGAGGTTTACAGTAATAGTACAGCCTCTTTATAGTGCATTAGCATTGCAAATATGCCCAGACAGAATTATATCTTCTGTTTATGCCATATTCTACATTCTGATTAATAGGCTTTATTACTTACACAGTCCTTTTCCTTCACTAAAAGCTCAGATTAACAGAGAAGATGCACAATTTAGAGGTCAAGGCACAGAAAATTCTTGTAGTAGTAGTAGTAGTAGTAGTAGTAGTAGCAGCAGTGGTAGAATTAGTAGTAATAGTACTGTTATTCCAAAAATACTCCTGCAGCTTTTTCCTAAAACTTCAGGTACTTCATATTTCTTAGGTACTGGAAGAGTATGAAATACTTAGACGTACAATTTCTGATATAAATTCTGCCTTACATTGGCAATTCTTGTGGCCAGTGGGCATATCCTAACCTTATAAGCAATCTGTTTTCAAGGTATTATTTATCAGTATGTCAAAGTTGGAATAGGAAATACTTTAGAGATATTCAGTTTAATAATGGGACTATGTCCTGTTTACAGAAGTCAAACAGCTCACAGAACATATACAAAATGAATAACAATCAAAAAATAAGACATTCTTTTATAAGCAGCAATGGCATCCCACTCAAGCTCACAAGCAGCACCTAATATTGACAAATCCCCAAAACAACCAAACCAAATGTTGCTGTTTAACCCGTCAGCAACCAAGTTTCACCTAGCAGCTTGTTCACTCCCTCATAAGGAAGGTCAGAGAGACACTTGGAGGGGTAAAAGCTAGAAAGCTTGTGATTTGAGATAAAAACAGATTGATAGGGAAAACAAAAGCTGTGCACACAAACAAATCAAAACAAGGAATTGCTTCACTGTTTTCCATGGGCAGGCAGTCGTTTGGCCATCTTCAGGAGAGCAGGGCCCCATCATGCGTAAAACGTGACTTGGGAAGACAAACACTGTCACTTCAAATGTTCCATCTTTCCTCCTTCTTCCTCCCACTTTATATGTTGAGCATGATGGTCTGGAACCTCCCCTGGGTCTGTTAGGGTCACCCTTCCTGGCTATGTCTCCTCCCATGCACATCCACCCAAACTCCTTGCCAGCGTGACAATAGAAAAAGCAGAAAAAGCCTTTTGTAGATTCTCAATTAGAATTGTAGATTTTGATATTTCTCAAATCATAAAAAGCAACAAGTCAAAACATTTTCAAGGTCCTTAGAGTACAAATTCAACTATGAAAACTATAAGCAATTCCTAGCAGCAATGACCTAGAGTGAGCTGTTCAACCATAAACATCAAAGATGACTTGTATCTACTTAGGTTTCAATATGGCATACAGGCATCAGAAAAAAATTCCTGGGATAGAGTACGGAGTATAATAGAAAAATTACTAAAAAAATATTCCTTCTAAGATATGCAGCTGTATGGTCAAGCCCTCACAAGAGATTAGGGTTTTACAAAACCATAACCATCTGAAAATAGCTGGAGAGTAGGAAATATCTGTACCTACGTAGTTACCCATTCCATGTATAGTACAGGGATCAGTTTATATTTTCCGTCTAGTCTGTATTTTGCAATGGTTATGTGAAAGACACACAAGCAATGTAGACTGCTGATGCAGTCAGGCAAAATACTAAAGGATCAATATTATAGCTTTCTGCTCTCATAGGCAGGTTTACAAGCAATTCCAAAACCAGAGTTGGATTGCTTTACTTAATGTGCATTTTGCTCTGAGAAGTCACTGTGAAAATGCTACCTTGAAGCTTTACCTCTTAATTGTTCCTGGATCTAATGTGCAGTTATCAAGTTAGATTTTGAGTCAATCCTGAGCAATTCACCAATTCATGGCATACTCTTTGTTCCCTTTTACATGTGCTCTCATTGGTACTCATGAAACTATGCAGAATTAATGGAAAGAAATAACAAAAATTATTTCTAATGATTATATACAAGAAAAACAGTTATTCTGTTCACAATGTATTTTATGCACAAGCCTAAAGAGATAATATATTAACAGAGAAAATAAATCCTGCATAGGAAGGAAAATAAATTATTACTTTTAAAAATCATATTTCCAGTTAAATTTTTATTTTCTGCTAAATTTAATAAGTAAATTATTTTATTGTGTGCATGTAATTCAGCAATCTCAAGAGACCTTCAATACTACCAATCCTATAAAAGTGGATGTAAGGAAATCTATACAAAACAAAAGAAAAATCTTTGAACAGCACACAGTGATGTGGGTGTATAGAAAGTAAAGGATGCAGACAATAAAGCTAGCCCAAGGCAAGTTTTCAATCAAAAATATCACCTCCCTAACCAATCTTCTGTTGGTATAAACCTATAGAAGCTCTCCTGATGTCAGAAAAGCTTGGTTTTCCCACATGCTTTGGATAGCCCAAACGCTCTTTTATGATCCCTGATATACAGTTAATTATGTAACAATAATTATCAGCAAGAAGATTAGTTAGAACTATGAAGTTTTCTCAAACACTTCAGAATCAAAATTTTGTATCAGAATTTTAAATGCAGACTATGCTATGGAAAGAACCAATCAAACAAACAACAACAACAGCAAAAAAAAAAAAAATTCAGCCAACCAAGCTACCAAAACACCCAAAACCCAACAAATCTGAGTATTAAATTCAAGTCAGAAACATAAAGTTTTGTGTAAAGACAATAAAATGAGGGCTAGTAATTTCATTTGATATATTCTAGCTATGGTGGAAATGAGCAATCAAAAGTATTTATAGAACTTTAAAGGCCCCAGATGTGCAGTTTTGGGGGAAAGGTAATAATATGAATAATTTAGTAAAAAAAGATGAACAATTCAATAAGAAATTAACATTTCAACCTCTACTGAAAATAAAAAACTGTGGGATCCTCAGATAAATGAACTGTGAACAAATTTTTCATGGGCAAAAGAATATATTTCATTATGTATTCAAAAAAAATTCTAAAATCAATATTATTCAGTGAAATTGAGGAAAACAGAAATTGGATGTCAAAGTGATGTGGTACACAACAACAAGTTTAACATAAAACAACTTGTGACAAAAATAGAGAGACAATTTCAAGATGATGTCATCCACAGGTTTTGCTCATAATCTCATTTTGCTGACAAGAAATGACAAGAGATGACAAGAAATAATATTTCCCCATTAGAAATTCACATTGCTTTGACTGAAAAATAAGACGATGCTCAGATATGTTGTAGATACCCTGGAAATCTTCAAGACCAGGTTGGATGGGCTTTGAGCATTACACTCTAGTGAGAGGTGTCCCTAGGCATGGAGTTTGGAACTTAAAAGCCTTTAAGGTCCTTTACAACTCAGGCCATTATGTCATTTTGTGAGCCTATGAAACTTCAGTAGCTGTGAACAATGACGACCAAACCATAAAAGGCGTTTCCTCAATTATTTCCTTTTAAAAGGTGTTTTTAAGTGACTTTGAGGCTTGTATTTGTTTTGTTTTCTGTTCAAAACAGACATCTGCTAAACAAAAGATCCAAGTTGAGAGCAATACAGAAATTATTTTCTCTAATTTAATTTTCATCTATGTCATCAATAATTTTACCTTATTAATCTTACCATTACAAATCTTACACTTCTGTGCCTTCGATACATCAGGTTATTAATTTGTAGTGATAGGGTTTTAACAAATTCTTGTATATCCCATTTTCCACAGAGAAGCTGCTGTCTGTTTTTATAGCAGAACCCCTTACTAATTGTCGGCCTGATTCTGCAGTTAGAATGTTGTATCCACAAAGACTGTTAGCTGATTTCAAAAGGCTTTATTTATTAAGTTGCACTGCTGTATAAGGGTTGCATGTATTTTAAATTCAAGAGGGAAAGAGGTTAGAATCCTAACAATTACCTGGTGAGTTTTTCTATTTCCAGATTTGTATTTATTTGTCTTTCAAATGGCACGTGATCTGCATTAAAAAATTCTTCTATTGATAGCTAAATGTAATCGAAAAATGGGTAAGCAATATAATTCTTCATCAGAATTCTCATTCAGAATGGGTGCTGAAGTATTATTAACAAATGTAACAACAGCCAAAGGCAAAGTTATGGCTGGCCTTCATTTCTCCACTTTTCTCCCCTTTCATACAGAAGGAAAGGCATAGTTAAGACATGAAGAAATTGAGAGCAAAAATTAAGAGACAGAAGATTAAGAAAATTAAGTATTCCAGGGTACAGATAACCAGACCAGCTAAGAAAGACACATATATTGAGAAGTAGTACATTATTAACCAGGAATAGTTAATCTCAACACTTTGACATTAAAAATCACATAAAAAAATTGTGAAACGTAATTTCAAGAATGAAGATGTTAAGTGTTAAATGAAGATGTTAAGTGTTAAAAATTTCTGGTGTTCTAATGATGTAGAAGTCATATCGGTTTCTTAGCACAAAGGTCATAGAGGTCAGCAAGTCACAGTGCAGCAGGATGGATGGGTGACTTGTTTGATGGGCAAAGTGCATTTAGCACAATATGATTTCTATGGGACTGCAGAAGCAAAGGCAGTGTAATACAAAAGACTGTTTCTTAATGAAGGGAAAACCTATATAGCGAGAATCTCAGTTACCCTACAAAAGGAAGCTTGCTGGCTTATATAGTGATATCATTCTTCTGAAGGTATGAGGCATGTAGGCATTTCTTCAGACACCTCTAAATAACATGAGTGTCTCCACCAGCATTTATAAGGTGCCATGCTAGATGTCTTAATGTCCCATTATGCAACAGACCACAATAGAAGCAGATTGTGAGAACATGCCTTTATCAACTTAAGCCTGAACTGTGAAGCAGCCACAAGAGTGTGGTCAAACATGGGAACAGGCTACATAGAGAAGTGAGCCCCAAACCAGTGAGTGTTCAAGAGGCTTTGGGGACAGTGCCCTTAATAACATACTTTAGTTGTTGATCAACACTGAACTGGTCAGGTAGTTGGGCTTAGATGATTTTTGTAGGATCCTTCAAACTGAAATCCTCTCCTCTCCTCTCCTCTCCTCTCCTCTTCCCTTTTTCATGTATTTAGTTACATGAATATGCCAAGTTCATAAATAGAAAACTGTGCTAAAGGCGTTGCTTTATCAACTTTGTGTTGGATGCAGAAGCCTGGGAGGAGGTCATGCCCTGACATGACATCTGTGACTGCCAAATCTGGGACTGGTTTCAGCTTTGCTCTCAGGTGTTCCAGCTGGTCCTGCATGCTGACACCCTGATTCTGTGANATTTGGCAAATTTGCAAAGCAAATATGAAGCAAACAAATTTATGATGAAGGAAGGAGAACCAGAACAAGTTGAACAAATGTAAAAGGAAAGGTTATCCATTCGATTACTGTACATTCAAACAAATAATGTAAAAAGTGCTGGAATCAAACGAAAAGAAAAAGAAGGGGCGGGGGGGGGAAAGTATTTATACCACTTTTACAAAGGCAACTGTTTTTGCTTTATTTGGGATAATTTTAAACACCCAGAAAAACAGTTAAAATTAAGTTGTAAATTCAGATGTTTTGCAAAATCAGGAAGCAAATAGTAGCCATCTTTCATTAAACACCTCAGGAGTCATGTGAGAATGTAGCACAAGTTTCTTCAGTTGCGAGGGAGACACTTTCATATACCTGTCACCACAAGATTTCTTGCAAGTGAGTTGTTCTTCAGCTCCTCTGCTTATGCTGCTCCTTCTGGTCAAAATATCTAAATATTTATTAAGGAAAAGAGGAAGTACAACAAATAAAACATTGGTAGGTAGGGAGCTTACCAGGAAAACTGGAAATTTACAATTCAGTCCTTACTTTAAAGAATTAAAAAATACATTATGAGACTGGATAAAATCCTGATACTTTTTCAAAAATTGTTATTCAAATTCCTAAAAAAACTTTGGTTTTCAGCAAGCCAGTCAATTTTCTGCTGTGTATTCATAACTCTGTTTGATCTTAAAATGTTTAAACTGGTATAAAAAATGATGCAGGGACCAGAATTGCTTAAGAAATTCATCTGAATATAGGTGTAGATATGTTTACTGATACCCTGGACTTACTGCAAGACAAAACCTTCGGAAGTGTCTACATCAAAATAAAAGCTTTCACAAAGACAAAGGTTATTTGCAATTCATACATTTGAATTTCTAATAGCAATGATCCCTACAAATCTGATACTTAAATTTTTCATGAAATTGCTTGATAACTTTTTTTATTTGTGATATGCTTTTAACATAATCTCTGCCTGATTTGCCCTAATATTTTGACGGAAAGATTTAAGAGATCTAACTTAGGAAACCTCAGACCTTTTTTGCTGCTTATCATTTGTTCATTGCCACCCTTTTCCTAAAGGCTACCACCCTTAGTTGCCGTAGTCCTTTGGCAGCTTCGAGTTCACTTTAGCACAAAGCCAGAGAGCTGATTATCATTTACTAATGTTTATGAGTAATAGATGGGAGGGATTCAAACTACTACCTAATCGCTTTTTGAATCTGCTGGGGTACTTGCTTGTCTCTTATTTGGGATGCAAGATACTCCAGCGTCTACCTTTTGGCTCCTGTTGAAAAGAACAGATTTAAAATCTTAATTTGACCCTCAGGAAAGACTGAAGTCATCCTTTCTCTATATCCCAGTTATTAGGATAGTAAATTTCTTAAAGCAATTCAAAACAAAGTAAATATTCTCACACAGGTTCAATGTATTTTGTTAATATACAAGAATATAACAGCAAACTGTTATCTAATACCACCTCCCACCATATTAGCAATCAAATTGTATGTGATGACATATGTTCCTCCAGAAACCTTGAGCTTACAGGGGGAAGGAGGGTTCACTGTGATTGCATAGAAATTTCACATTGCCATGAACCATTCCAGACTGGGGAAACAATCCCCACCCACTCTCATTAACAGAGGCTCAAAAAGAGATTAGCCCCACCTCTGGCATGCTTTATTGAGCCATGATTTTTCAGTTCCATCTGTTCTTCAGAAATGCCTGTTCATCTAGCAACCAATCCCAACAGATATTTTTAAACTGTGAGAGGAGTTAGCTGGAGCTCTTAACAAATTGTTCCTGTCATCTACCATCAAGTTTCCCATTATTATTGACAGCAGGAACAACCCATGGCCATTACCCATTTTCACTTCCAGCTGAGAGAGAAAGTTTCCCTGAAAAACTTCATTTAAGCTAAGATACACATTTTGTTCAGCTGAACTACACCAACTGAGGATACACCCATCCCTCATGAAAAATGTAGAGAGAAACTATATTTTTTTGGTCCTAGTATGGTAACTGAATAATTTTTTACCAGAAAAAAATCAGCTTAGGATTCTCTGTCTACATTAAAAATTGGTAGACCATCAATTACTATAGGTTGAAAGAAACATGTTCCAGCAGTTTATCAAAACACCCACTTTGACCAATGCTTTGTAAAACTGTTTTGATATTCAAGAAAAGCTTTAAGTTTTTGGGTTTTTTTTTGTTTGTTTGTTTGTTTGTTTTTTGTTTGTTTTTTGTTTGTTTTTTGTTTTCTGTTAATGAGCCTAAATTTTGAAAGAGTCCAAATTTTTCTGAAGGTGTTCAAATACAAGGGGACATTGTTCAGTGTGGCTGAACAGAGTGCAAACCAGAAACTAATCTATAGTATAACATCAGTGGGGAATTTTTTTTTTTGCCTGTGTGTATGTTTGTCTTGCGTATCACCTTAAAGCCTAAGCTTTTAAAAAAATTTCGTTGCTTCATTTTCTCCTATAATGTTAAGGACTAAACAATATAAATATTACTTTTTGGCACATTCAAAAGAGGCTTATATTATTTTTCTATCTATCATTTTAAATTTTTTCCCTATAATTTATATCTTCCATTAATAAAATACTTTGAGAAATCAATAAAAAATTTGTCCTAAAGACATCTGGAAAAAATTTTTAAAAGCATGTCTACAAAAAAAAGGATGTCTACTAATTAATATTAAGTTTTCATTTATGGAGCATTATTTTCTCAAAGATAAATATTAGTTACAATTTTAAACTCAATCAGAAATTTCTAATGGTTCAGAATTTTTTCTCTGCATAGCTTCAGGAAAAGGAAAGAGGAAAGTTGTCTTTAATTTTGCTTCAAAAATGGCCAAAGCTCTTTTAAATTAAATGTAATGCAAAGCAGTGCTACCCAGATCCTCAGGGTTAAAGAACCAGGGAATCTTCTATTTAAATAATCAAAGATCACATTTCATGACACTACCCTCATAACACAAATGTTTGACCACTTCTCACACAAGAGGAACTGCTCACATTTATAGGTTTGGGTAATAACAGAAATCAGAACAGTTGATATGGTTTGAAGATCTGAAGGGACAAATCTGAAGGGACAAAGAAGAAAAGAACCTGTCAGTGGGCAATGAACCCACTGGAAGTTCCATGGCAAGATAAATTTACAGGCTGTAGTTACGTCTACAGAAAAAGGCAGTCTTCCAAATTGCTCCAATAGCCAGTAATCAATTAAACATTGTCTAAGTCACTGCGAAATGTGTTTTCTGTCTGTCATACAATGTTTCCAAGTTAGATGAGTTAGTCTTGGTAAGCTACCAGCAGGTAGCAAGTCAGCTGAGATCTGTCTGTGAGATTAAAGCTCCTTTGCTGGAAGTCTGGGTTCAACCACTATCCTGCTTTGTCCCATAGCCTCCATGCTCTCATCCCTGACTGTTTTTTTTATTACTTGTTCAGTCAAAGGGTGATACCTTTATTGGTGGGCCTAATATTCATGGTGTAAAAGGGGTGTATAATCACACTTACTCATGCCTCTTTTACTTGAGGAAAACATTAGACAGACCATGGGAGATGGAGTGATACTGCTGTACATCAGAAAATCCAGTAGCCTGGAAGAGCTGTAAGTTCATTGCTGTTGGAACCTCATTTCTATAGCTGCAGACAGTTTATTCTTGCCTTGGTCTCTTGAAACTGGGGCCAATGAAAGTCTTGCTATGACAAAGATAATCCATCTTTGCTGCTATGAGTAGCAGTTAATGAAAAAGTAAGATAGCAATCTATACAAGGGTTGAGGAATATTACTCATTATGATTAATCATTGTTTCTTTGTCAGGTTTCCATCTCTACTAAATGTTGCCAGCAGATATGAAGTGGGGCATTAAGGTCAAAATCAGATGACATCTGAGTTCTGATTGAACAAAACTAATGCTTTTTATCTTCCTAGTATTGCAGAGAACAAAATCTGGGAAGGCACAGAAAAAAGAAACAGCTCAGAATGCAGCAATCAGGCTCACTTCTAAATGCATAATGTGGATGATATTGAGGTGAATACTCAAAAGGAAACTTGAATAAGCTAGTTCTGGCATTTAGATATTTACTGATTCCAAACTGTCTTTGTGAAAACTGCAATTTTGAGAGCATAGAAGCTTAACTCAGTATTCCTTGGAATACAAAAGTAGAGAAATGTGGTATCATTTGAGTGATTTATTCTGCTCCTTTCTTCAAGAACTCTGTATTTTATTCTCTTAAGAAGCCCTGTATCTTTCAAAAAAACAGACTGTGAAGTTAACCAGGTATTGTCAATGAACCATCACCTTGCAACTGGAAATTAATTTGGTGAGCTGATTCCTGGTGTCACAGCTTTTAAGATACTGGTAATTCAGATGGATAACCTATATGCCTGTCAGTAGTTTTGGAAAGCTTATTTGTCATCACCCCAAAGTTTAGAAGCAGGCCAGCTAAAGTTTTCTCATCAGTGAATGGCATTTTGGAGCAAATAATGTCAGCTTGCTATGACTGAAGCAGTGGGATGATGAAAGGATTAAAACATCTCCAGATCCAGATCCAGATCTAGATCCAGTTCCAGATCCAGATCCAGTTTTCAATAGTTTTAAAAGTCAAGAGAATTCAGTTGCAGTAGTTTGTTTAAAAGTATTTAGATATTTGCAATTATTGGATCACAGTTTCTTGGAGCTACCAAAACCTACAACAGAGAAAATAACTCATTACTTGCATTCTATGAGACTCAGCAGATCTTGCTTTATAATTGTGGTGTTTTGTAATCAGTGAAAAGAAGCAATTGGAAATCGTGTCTAATGGTCCTGACCTTGTCTTGATCTATGCCAGGGTAAAGTGAAATGAAGATCTCTGTTCCTAAATATTGTTTAGAAGAAGGTGCTTCAAAATTCAGAATGAATTACTGTGTCACCTTTTCATGGCAGCTAAAAGATACTGTAAGAGTCAAATACAGATGATGCTCTTTGTCCTTGAGATGTGACAGCTCCTTCAACTTAAGGTAACTTTATGGCTGCTCTAATGTGTACCTGAAGATATATTTGATTTAAATTACTTTCGAATAATGGGTCAGAAAGAGCACTTAAATGCCTTCCTTGCTCAGCTGTCTCAGCTAGTTAATTGCAGCCAAGATTCCTGCAAGGAGGACTGATGCCTCACTTAAAAAGCAGGAAGACGCCTCTGCAAGGGGTCTAGTGTGAATTACAGGCTGCAACAATAATCGGATCCAGTATAAACTTTCTCCATTTTCAAAGATGTTTGGATCAAAGTGCTACTTTTCCCAGTGTTTCTGTCCAATCAATCATTGCTCCTCTGACGAAAAAACTATAGGCCATCACAAAATTCTTTAACATCTTTTTCCTCTGACATTTAGACCTCTTTTCCTAGAACTTACACTGCACAGTGATCTTTCTTTGAAGACAAGAATGTTTTGCTTTGAACATATCCGAGTAGGTTTACTCTTGGGTTTGAATTATGTTGGTTCTGTCTGTTTTGGTTTTTGTTTTTTGTTTGTTTTTTTTTTTTTTTTCCAGCGTAAAATCTGTAGGAATGTAAGTGGGATGGGAACTACTGAGCAATGTAGTGACTCTTCTCGTATTCCTTCCAGTCAAATGTCATTCTTGGTGTTTGAGTACAACATGTGTGTGTGCACCATTTCCACTGGATTCCATATGTACCTTTTTATACCCTCAGTTATTGTGCTCTTCTGATGATTGTGGTTTATTCAGAGCTTAAGTAAATTCAGGACTAAGTAAGCTTCAATTTTGCAGTCAGAGACCCAAGTATAAAGTTATGACTAGGTTATTCACTCTTATTTTTAATGGATACTCATATTCACATGTTTAAATGAAAAAGAACAGCTGAATAGTCACGTTCAGCACCAGACTACCTGGTCTCTGGAATTTCTTATATAATTTATACTCAAGGTTACTTTGTACTCCTTGAAGAGCCAAGAAGCTTCCCAGTGCAGTTAAACAGAGCCAGTGAAACACTGACTTTCTGATGGATGTCTCCCTCACCTCTTTGTACATCTAAAGCTTAATAGCCTCTTACCCCATCTCTACTTTCTGCTTTTTTCTTGTAATGTATTCCTAGTTCTTCATTCTCCTAGTGTTTCCACATTAATGTTCTCTACTTCTTTACTCAGTCCTCCTGAAAATAAGCACTGGCTTGTTCCCTGTCTTCTTTTCTTTCAGAGTTATTATTCTAATGATGGTGAATCTGGACATTATTCAAACACTTAAAATTACATGATATTATATTGATGAATAGTTTTCAATATGCATAAAATAGAAAGATAAATCCTGGAAGACTTTCACCTTTGATGGATGCTATTTCAAGTACAGATACATATATTACATGAACTAACCATAGCATAGTCCCAAGATAGGTTACTTGAGAGAATGTCACAACTGGGCAAAAAATTGAATCCCTGTCCTTTGGGAAATTTTACTGTTTAATGTTTGCTTTCCAACTAGCATATAGCTCCTTGTTGGCAGCCAAAGGAAAGACCATCCATTTAATATTTTTGTAGAGTTGATGGGTCAAGGTCATGAGAACAGGAGATAACTTGATGCTCCCAAGGAGGACAAGTATTTGGAGAACCACAATGCATTGATCCTAAATGCTCCAAACCCTTTCCTGGGGCTACAACACCTGGGGTAGTAACCAAGCACTACTTCATTTTGCACAGTATGTAACGTTCTTTTTGTCCAGGTGGCAAGAGAGAAAGGTACAAAACATAATGCTCCTGCAGTAATTAGTAGTGGTCTCTAAAATGCAAAGTAGGCCCAAGGTTGCTTCTATATTCAACTGTTGCAGTAAAAATAGGAACCCTAACCCTTTACCATGCTCTGCCCCATATTGTTTCTACTTTACCTTGTATGTCAGAGTTAATGCTCCCTCCCCAACTCTTTCGGGAACACCAAAAATTCAGTCTTTTCTCTGGGATCCCCACATGAATAACAGAGGTAATTCAAGAGCTTGTCCCCATATCTAATGTTAGTTTCCATGCACGGCAATATCAGAACTGGGACTGAAGAGAGAGAAAGAAAACCTTATAGAACTGAAGGTTGTTAATTTTCTATATAAGTATCGAAGACCCAGGTTGGTTACTGGACATGTGAAGGACTGTATAGCTTATGTGAATTCAATTTTGCATTTTTGTGAAGAGAATTGATTGGACATGCATGTTTTCAGATCACACAACACTAAGGGAACAATTATAATCTCAATGAATAATTTTCAGTGTGACAAATCTTTACTATCTTGTCGCTGTCATTACAAAAACCAGTTGCAAGAGAGCTGTTCACTCATCACCTGAGATTCCCTCTTCTCTGTTCGAAAAACGAGCCCAGAGTTACTTCTATGGATCTAATATACCCATCTAAATTTCTGTAAAATATAACTGATTAAAAAAGTATACCTAATTGAAAGAAAAATTTTTAAACCCAGTGTCCATTTGATGATGTAATCAATCTTCTGCTTCTGTATCTATTTTGTTTTAAAGACAACATTGAAAAAAGCCATAACTTTTTCAGTTTGTATAAGTTTGACTATTTTTTTCCACATGAGTCAGAAGCTGATTCATCATAGAAACTTCGAAAGTTTTAGAGGTCTTTAAGAGCTGAGGTATTGCTAGAAACCAGTGTTCCAAAGATGAGACTGGAACTGAGGAGTCCTAGAACAAAACTTTCCATGAAACATTGCAGACAGTACCATAGCCATGTTGTACAGCCAAATAATTTCTTAAAGACACGGAGGAAGAGCAGTATATAGGAATACTCCGAAGAAATGGAATTAGAGTAGAGGAGTAGAAGGATGAAACTTTCATTAAAATTAATGTTTTAGCAATGTGATTCAGCAGAACTGAGATGCACAAAATGTCTTTTCCCTAACATAATATAATGGCTGGTCTACCTGCTAGACCTATGTACCTCCTGCCACTTAAGATGTCAACCACTTTGAGAGGTTGATGAAAATGTCAGGGGAGAGAGACGAATGACATATGGCTTGGCAAGTCAGCTTGCTCTTCTAAAAACTAAAATGGGCAGGACAGATTAGTGGAGAAAGAAAGAGTGAACACAACACAAAAAGAGTTAAAAAGTAATAAAATTGATTGTCCAAGAAAATGCAAAGTCAAAAATTGTAACTTTGGAAAAAAAAGAAGAATTTTAGATTTTTAAAGCATGGTTTATTATCAAATTTCTGTTTTCCGCTTTTTCAAAGCACTAACTCATGTTCTGGAGTTGATCTCAAAAAAAAAAAAAACCTTAAATAGAGAAATTTATTTAAAAAAAAATTAAAGCTGAGATTCACTCATTTTGTTTATTCCAGAAAATAGAGTTTATGAAAAGCAGAGCTGGCAGAAGGGATGGGCAAAAGTCCAGTAAAAGAAGGTGGAGATGCAAGAAAAAATTTCTATTGTTAATGCTAATGAATTTTATTCCTGCCATTCTATAGCGGGGTTGTTTGTGTTTTACAGGAGTTTTTGTTTTTTTGGTTGATTGGTCAATTGCAGTATTTTTGGGGTGTTCCTTGTTTTTATTTTTGTCAGGTGAAGGCTAACCTAGGGGTCATGGGTAAAGAATTTTTTTCCTGTTCCTTCATTAAAGACTTTTTCAAACGAAGCAGATAAAAGATACAAAGGACATTGTAAAGAACAGTAATTGTTCTGAAAGCAGACCAGAGTTTTACATAGGGCTACAGAGCTAAGAGTTTTCTGAGACAGCATGCTGTTGAAAGGACACGGAAGTTTTGCTTCAGCTACAGACCAAGAGCAAATATGAAGTTTAACAAGGACAAGTGCTGGATTCTGCATTTGGCATGTGGCAACCCTGGATGAAATTACACACTGGGAAATGAGACACTGGAAAGCAGTGCTACAGAAAGGGACCTGAGGTCCTGGTTGAGGGAAAGTTGAACATGAGCCAGCAGTGCCCTGGCAGCCAGGAGGGCCAAGCATGTCCTCAGGGGCAGCAGGCACAGCATCACCAGCTGGGCAAGGGAGGGGATTGTCCTGCTCTGCTCTGCACTGGGGAAGCCTTATCTCAAGTCCTGTGTGAAGTTTTGGGTGTCACAATATGAAAAAGATATTAAACTGTTGGAGAGCATCCAAAGGAGGGCCATGAGGATGGTTAATGGCCTTGAGGGGAAGCTGAATGAGGAGCAGCAGTCACTTGGTCTACAAGAACAGCGGGTCTGTTCAGCATGGAGAAGAGGAGACTGAGGACAGACCTCATCACAGACTGCAACTTCCTCATGAGGGAAAGAGGAGGGGCAGACACTGATGTCCCTTCTTTGGTGATCAGTGACAGGATGTAAGGAAATGGCCTGAAGTTGAGACAGAGGAGGGTTGGGGTGGATATTAGAGAAAGGTTTTTCACCTAGAGGGTGGTTGAGCACTGGAATAGGCTCCTGAGGGAAGTGGTCGCAGCACCAGCCTGACAGAGTTCAAGAAGCACGTGGACAATGCTCACAGGCACATGGTGTGACTCCTGGGGATGGTGCTGTGCAGGGCCAGGAGCTGGACTTTGATGGTCCTTGTGTATCCCTTCCAACTTGGACAATTCTGTGATTCTGAGTGCTGTGTTGGGTCAATGGGTAATAGCAGAAACGGTCCAAATTTTAGGAGCTCATCAGAACCTTGTTTTTCAGACTTTCAGGAGCTGCTCACTTTTAATCTGTTGTTCTGCCCTTTCTTCTGGCATTATATCTTCTTTATAATATGAGCTAAGATATTTACTGTCTAAAAGTAAAATTAAATTAAATTACATAAACATGATTTTATGTGCAACAAAATTGAAATCTTCAAATCAGCCAGTTCAATGACAGGTGTATATTTCTGAGGAAGACCTAAAGGAATGCATTTTATTTCCTACTTGGCATGCGATTTTCTGATCATTTGAGAGATTATTTGAGATCATTTGGAGACCAATTGAATCCTGAATTACTTTGGATCAAATAAAACATTTGATCTTTGACCTCTGTACAAGCGAAAAAAACCACTTTACAAATTATAGTGGCACCCAAGGGTAAGACAAGTTTAGTCTGTTTTCCTAACTTTCACAGTGTGGCACAAGAGCACAAAGGAGCAAATATTTTCATGGAGAGCCCACTAGAGTCCTTGGCAAGGCTTCACCTCCAGAAAGCAGAAGCAGATGCATTCACCCCATGATGCTATATAATTGCTCTGAAAGATACTATGAACAGAAAGCCTCCATATAAAATGTATTTTTGATGACCCACAGCCACAAAGTAGAAAAAGTAGTCTGCCAAGGGATAAAGAATAAAATTCATGAAGACACCCAAGTGATTTAGAAGTCCAAGTTGGGCCCAAATTCCAAAACCGAAGTATGTTTTTAAGCTCAAATCCTCAGGGGAATATTGGACTTAATACAGGATGCAATAAACTCAGTGGTGCCAAAACTAGATTGCTACCAGTACCTGAGCTATTAAATTTAAAATTGGCTCATCTGTGATTGCAAGACTACCCTAAGGGTTATTGACTCAAATGCCTAATTAATTTATGACCATGGGACTTGGTATTCTTAGCTGGCTTAGACCCTTTGGAAACATATTGGATATGACTCAACCTTACAAAGCCCAAAGAGTCTTTAACTACCATTGCCATCAGAAGAAAGTGTAGTTTAAGAAAACCAGCAAAACACAAGTGTGAGAGTCAACAGAATGAAGAGAAAGAGGGTTTTGCTTGGTTTTGGGTTTTTTGTTTTTGTTTTTTTTTTAATGTAGCAACTTCTGTACAATGGTTTATTTTTAATAAAACAAATTTCATCATAAATTTATCTACAGGTGGATTTGATGATCTTAAAGGCCTTTTTTAAGCTAAATGTTTCTATGATTTTATGACTCTATCTATAAACACAGTGATTATACATGGTGTTTATATATTTCTACATGTGTTATATATGTCTGCATCCATTATATATGTCTACATGCATTATTGATACTGCTAAGTATAACATGACAAACCAAGTGGTTAACTAGGCATAAATCCAATGCACCTGTGCTAGGAAACATGCATATAATGATTAATGGAATGAATAAATACCACATATAATCTCCCTTCAGAACACTCCCAGTTACCCTAGGTAATTAATTGTTGATTCATCATATTTTACTGCATACTTTGTGAAGTAAAATAATGTTTCAAAACATGTATGTACTATCAAACAGTATCTGTTCTTGTACAGTAATCATGTATTTTTCAGCCTTGTCAACAAGGGGGTCAGATCAGAGAAATACAGTTGTTAATACAGAAGTAACTTCATGATAAATAAATAAAAACCAGTATGTTTTGGTTTTCATATTCTGAATACAGAAGATTTTTCAGATCAAGAATGCCTATAGTTTGCTCCAATATCAACCTGTAGCAATCATACACAAGGATTGTGTTAAAAATATTTCCATTTAATTTATGGTGAATACTATATCCTGAAGTTACCTCATCATCTATTGAAAGCATCAATTCAGCTTAATGATAGGAGTTTTCTATGATGGCAAGGCAAAGAACTACTCAAAAAAGTCAACTTTCTTCTTTTGGAATTTCTTGACAAGCTTTTGCAGATTACAAGTTCTGAGTGATACTTGGACCTATTTTTCTTATTTGTTTTACTACTTGCCCAAAAAGTTTTTGTTTGCAGCTGATCCATCATATACACTCTCCCTCTGAAATTCTTTCACAATGTTTGGTGCAAAATATTTTAGTTTACTACTTGGATACTTATAGAATAACTCTTTTCTAGAATTTGAATTAATTTTCTAATCCTTAAAGCTACACTGGATTTATCAGTGAGGGAAATAATCGTGTATTATTTGGAATAGTGATTTTACCACAGTCTGCAGTAATGACTTCTGGTTTGCTTTTACCAAGGTAGGCACATATCTTTTAATTTTTGCATTTCAGTTTGATATCATTGAGACTAAAATATATTTGCCTGGGCTCACTTAAAGTGAAGAGTCCCTTCAGTATTCACATTATTACTTTTGTCACTTTCTTCTTTTTAATCTGTCTTGTAAGGATCTTATATATTAATTTTTCTTTCAGTTAAAATGGCACAGGTCTGATAGTGTCCTCGTTACCCAAACTGTTATTTCTCCCTCTGGCCTCACAAACTGTATTAAATGATGTTTCTTTTGGGGGAGTCCAGCAATGATATTCTGAGTAATGCTTTAAACAATGGGTCTCAAACTGGATTTAATTTACATTTAGTAAGACATGTATGGTATGGTAAATTAATTATTACTGACTGTTGAACATGAGTTTTGAGAATTAATAGTTAAGGAATGAATAGTATGTTTATTATATTGTGGGTTGCTGAACATCAATTATATTTCTTTCCAGTAATGAAGTGCTATTTGTTTGACATGAGTTAATTATTTAGTCAGGTTTAAAAGAATAATTATCTAATCTCTGTAAACAGGCTCTGTTAATTAAAACAAATAGATTGAAAGCTGCACACAAAAAAGAATTGGATGGATTTTTATTTTTAACTACGTCTTTCTTTCCTAAATGTTTTACTACCAGAAATTTTGAGTTTCATGACTTCTGCAAGGAACTCCAAATTAAGTCATGGCATAATAGATCTTTATCCATAAATTTGTACTCAATCCACTATCAATAAGTGATAAATTAGATATCATATTTTCAAGATACAGTTCTTTGCAGGGTGTAGGTTTTGGTGGGGTATTTTGTTTTCTTTTTGTTTGGTTGTTTTTGTTTGTTTGTTTGTTTTGTTTGTTTTGTTTGTTTGTTTGTTTGTTTTTTGTTTGTTTGTTTGGGTTTTTTTGCTGTTGTTTTTGTTTTAGGGTTTTTTTGTTTTTTTTTTATCTTTGCGCTGAAATAAATCTGAAATATAACAATACATTAAAAGTTTTCTTTGTGTGTGAATTTTTTTAATTATTTAAGTATAGACTTCAGAGAAAGTTTGATTCCAAAGTTCTGGTAGCTTAGTAATTTCAAGTGATGAGCTGAAATACATCATATTGGCTTGGTAATTTTGTTTGTGATTATTTTTTTTTAACAGTCTGATATTACAGTTCAATTTTTCATAGATTTAAAATTTCCTGACTGGCCTTTATGTCATCTCACTTTAACATGACAAGTCTTCCAAAAATATATTAAAGCATTTCACATAGATATTTAATGAGTGTTTCAAAAATTGTTAACTACTGGCAGTACAATGGACCTGACTGTTCATCATCTTGCTCCTTCTGCACTCACTGGCCTTTGCAAAGTGAGGGTAAGCAAACATAAAACATGTCAAAGTATTTTGTTAATCTTTACCCTTTAATATGTTCATAGGTGCAAGCGAGTGCTTAAAGAGGAAGTAAAAGTGACCCCAGTCACTATGGAATATATCTCTTTTCTTCTACTCCCCATTCATGGTTGCAAGGTTGATCACATGCACTGAAGTGTTATTTTAATTCTTGTAATTCTGTCAGAAAAAAGATTTTCAAAGTTTGATGCTGTTTATATTCTTGAACTGATACATGTGTATGGTATTAAATTGACCTTTCTGTTATTCTTTTGTTTTGATTGGGTAGCCAGTCCACTTTTTCTTCTATAAGCTACTATAATAAGGCTATAAACAATGCAGGAGTCAAGTGACCACCCAATCAAAGTATAAAATATTGAAAAGGTCAAAAGAGTGCAGCTCACTACTATGATTCGTTGAATATAAATTAGACATTAAACTCTTGATATCTCATTCCCTTGACTGAGTAGTAATGAGAATGGAAAATGGCAGAAAATTAATCCTTTCTCATTAAAAAGCTTGTAATGAGAATGTGGAACTTAGTAGTAACATAACCTGTTCTCATTACAGTCTTCAGGAAAGGGTCTTTGTGGCCTTCTTCAGATGTCATAGCTGTGATGTTTTTCTCCTTAATAAAATAGAGCAGCGACTGCTGTTATATTGCATACTGCTTCTTTGCATGAGTTTTCTACCCTGCACAACTGTCCTAAAGTCACATAACCTTTTTCATTCATTGACACTGGAATTTCTTCTGTACCTACACTTTATATTAATGCAAACATACTTCTGTGTCAGATGTATTTTCAGTGCTGCCTAAACCAGTTAGATGCCCACATCCTATTGAATTTCAGTGTAACTTTCAGACTGAGGCTCCTCAGAGCATTTTGTGAAGTCTAGCTTGAGAAAACATTAATAACCCAGGGATGATTATCCAAATAAATATGTGTACACATAGTCATTGATTGCAAATTATCAATGGGATAAATACCAGAAATGTGCTTACATACCTACACACGAACAAATTTCTGATAGAAAAGGACCCATAAATATCTATTTTCCACATTAAATTTCTCTATGCCCACAACATATAATTTATCACAAAGAATTTTACTGTCTTCTTGATTTTGAAGTGCTTCCAGACTTTTCCCTAACAATATTTAGACTGCGAGACCAGGAAAAGTAAAACCGAACAAAGTAATGCAACTGAACAAAACTTTATTTTGCTTTCCATGAAAAGGTAGGTATAAAATAACTTACTTTGATAGAAGTATATAAGTTAATGTTCATTTTTGTTCTCAATAACTGAACACAAGTCAAGGAAAAATGAGTACATTTGTTTTTGATACTGAAAAATTCATGCCAGAGCACTTCGGTTATGAAATATGAGGAGAAAAAAAATACATCACATAGTGTTCAATTCAGTTGTCACAGTGACCTGTTTCCTACTCCATAGGAGTGATGGGATGCATTTGTTCTGGTAGGGAGAGCAGTCTCTGCACACTGGCTCTGCATAGGAGTGCATCCTGGCAGATGGCTCCACATCTCACATCTCCTGTCCTGGGACCCGTGTAACAAGAGTTTAGCCAGCAAGGCTGCCCTGTTGTGAATTTTACATGACCATATTGGGAATGAAACCAAGCATAGTGCTCCTCTGCAACCCAGTAAATCCCTGATGCCATGGGAAGGGGTTGTTATAAAATGTGGAAGGTTGTAATGAACTAGAGAGAGAAGGTCTTCTGTGGGAGAAGAAATTCCCAACCCACTCATCTGCATACAGACACACTTGCAAATTCACACATATTTTTCTAGGTCTATAAAAACTCACATGTCAGCCAGAGGCAGCCAGACTGAAGGTCTTTCCATGCAAACTCCAGTCCTCTTTGTGCAGTGGGAAATGATGGCATGCAACTCAGTGGCTGCTCCAAATACCCTTGAAGCTGCAGATTGCAGAACTACCCACAGGCAACCCAGGAAAAGCATCTGCAACAGCACAGCAACCTGGTCTGTCTAAATTACGCTGGCAGCAGCCCTGGTTCTTGAAACAGTATACAGCCTCCAAAGTAGAAAAGGGCTAATCTCACCTCTTCCACCTGATCTGCCTGTACAAGTGTGTGAAATGATTTCAGCTATCAACCTACTTGTATTTTCTTGAAGTGGTTGGTGAGTATATAAAATTATACATATACTCATGTAGACACACACTTTCTTATATATCCTCTCCAGGATTTCCAAATAGATTTGTTTTTCTCTTAAAGTGGTCATGAAAATGCCAATGTTTTATTTGCCATTTTTTGCAAAGTTATTGCAAACCTCTAAAAGCAATCTACTCTTCCTGATTTTTAATGCTATTAATTTATTGAAATTTTCTATCAATTTATTTAGCAAAATATTTTTGGATATGCCAGTTAATTTTGTGTCAGTATCTATGGAAAAAAAAACCCAACTTTGACATTTAAGTGTTACCTAGGATGACAGAATTGCACTGCAGATCCAAAAAGGACAGGTACACTGCAGATTTCTGTTCACCCCAAGGGACTCTGGAAGGAATACTGTCTCAATGAAGCCAAATTCTCTCCAGTGTCCTTGCGCAGCCTGTGGGGACACACAACAGAGCAGATCAATGTCACTAGCAAACAATCAACATGGTAGAATCAGCAAATTTACCAATACCTAAGACCAATGCCATAGACACATTAGTATCTATCTTGAGACTTGCTGAAAAGACCCACTTATTAAAGACCCACAAATTTTTGTCTCCGTACCAAAAACTCACTAGCTCAAAGATACGTGCTCAGTAGCTATCTACCAATTCTTATCCTGCAAAAACTTCACAGGTTTTGGTAAATGTCTATGAAATATTTCCTCAAATGCAAAATTTTATTTAATTTTTTTTCTTTTGGTTTCCTGAGAATTAAACTGCAGATTTCACATTATCCTGTCGTGGGCCCATGTGATTTCTCACCTTGTCTCTAAATGCTATCTTTCCAATACATATTTTGAAATAATTCTTATTTTATTCTGGTTTTCTTTATATAGAGTCTCTGAGAATTTATCTATAGGATCAAAATTTTCCACATCATTTAATATCAAGAGGTGCCTGCCAGAAGTGACTGTTTTCCAGATATGCTCATCTGTTCAGTTAGGGCCTTGGTAGATGGCAGGTGAGAATAGCTCTTTCCATTATTTAATTTCTGCTCCAGTAATCACCATTCACAAGTAGTAGCCCTGCTCTGTCTTGGTAGTATCATAGTCTCGCTTCATGAGGCATCTAATTTTCTGTTTTCTTCTGAATGACTCTATTCTTGAGAATTCAAGGTATCAAAATTTGAGTGGACAATGGGAGCCATTAAAGATTTCCCTACTCTGTGAAAGTTTAGCACTACAGTTGTGCCCTTCACCCATTAACCCACCTGTGCAAAATCGATTAAACATCCTTCTCTGGACTCATGTGGCCAACAGTTTCAAAAATTTTATTGTTGTTTGAAAAGTACAGATCAATAATTCAATGCCCTTCGCAACCATAGTTCCTGACCCAACTCTGTGAACTATTGATAGTGGTCAATAGAATTGCATTGTTTTCAAGTGACAGCTAAGCTTTAGAGCCTCCCTCCTGAATCGCAAATGGACTGTTTTTAATATTAGTTTAGGAGAATTATTTTTAAGTACATTTTCAATTCCAAAATTAATAGCTGAATATCAGAGTTGAATCTATTAAATGGGAACAAATTCTGCAAACTTCAGCGTTTGCAGAGATAGAACATACTTAAGACATAATGTGTTAAGAGATGCCCAAATAGCTAATACCATTGGGAGCGACTCAGCAAATACAGCAATGAGAAAATTCTTCCAGCTACTTGAACTAGTTCTCCTTGGGAAGAGGAAAAAAAAAAAAGTTTGTAGACTGAAACTTTGTCACAAATCTCTTGATCACTTGTACTTATCCTGATCTTGACCACTGCATATTTCCATCCTTCCCCAGCAAGGCATGCTTACCTCAGCAGACTGACTCAAATAGCATTTAAGCAGGAATTATGCATGTGCTTAATAGTGGATAGAGAGTTAAAAACATCTTTGTAAGCACTAGTAATTTCAAGAAAGAAAGCATTTTTTTTTTCAATTTAAACACAAAAAAGAACAGAACATACCCAAAATGCAGTGTCCAAACTGCAGTACAATCTCTTTTGGATCTGTAGTAGAGCAAGGATGATGTCTAGATCTTCACCACCATCACCAAAGAAAACTTTACATAGACTTGATAAATAAAAATTTACCGTGTGATTACGTTATTCCGTGTGCTTCCTCTGAAAAAAAATCTTAAGCAAATGAACATTACTAAATTGATCTTCAAGTCAAACTTTTAAAAAGAATATGCTGAAATTATGTTTTTGGGACTGGTGTAAACATATTTATACCACTGTATGGAAAAATAGGGTTTCTTGGAACTTTCGCCCATTATCTCTTACAGATTAGTCTATGATGCAGAAACACAAAAGCTCATATTGTTATAAAACCAATTACTACTTCAGGAAACTGACCTTGAGGAAACTATTTTCTCTCTTCTATAAAATAATGTCAAGATTTAAGTGAACCTGGTCTACTAAGGTGAGGAATTTGACAAGAGAAGAATAGGCAGTGGTAGAGAAAAACGCAGCTATGAATATTCCACTCCCCCACTTCTGATCATCCCTGATTGCTGACTAAAAAGTATCCTTAAAAGAAGAATGGAAAGTTACTCTCCAGTCTCAAAACTGGGACCTTTAGTTGTGTAAATTGTTGTATAATACAGATATATTTTACTAAAAATTGTTTTTTTCCCTGTTACCATTAAATTATTGTTGATTAAGCAAAACTTAGAATAGAGTATATATTAAATGAAGATCCTTCGGCATATGGCTAAAAAAAACATTAGCTTCTCTCAGGCTACTAATTCTTACTGTGAAAAAGGTCAGTCAAATGATATTAGTAAAACAGACATTTCTCAGCCTCCTACTTTGTCTACCATGTAAAAAATCAAGAAAATTGTACACTATTCTTTGGCCAGCACAAGCGCGTGACCTGTGAAGGAAAGCTGGGTTGGAAAGAAAGATTAAAAAATTTGAAATTAATAAAAACAAAACCAACCAAACAAAAATAAACAAACTTCTGGACAATCTTATTTTTATTCTCGGGGTCAAATTATTCTGTCCAGGAATCAATGAGTTGATCTAAAGAAAAAGTCTGAGCATCTCATGGATGAGTTTGGTTTCTACATGTACACAAAGTATCTCCTTTCTAATCTCTAGGACCTGTGATATTATATTGTTTTTTATCTGCCTACTTGTGGATCAAATGAAAAAGGTCATTTGCATTAGTCAAAAAGTCTGTAATGCTCTCAGGAGTCAGAAAATATCTGAAATTATATGCTTGTTCTTTATAAAACTACTCCTTAATAGGCAGCAACACACAGTAGGAGCAGAATATAATTTAGGTATTTATACTTTACATGCTCTGCACAGTCACAGTGCACTACCCTGCCAAATGATTTGGAAATTCTTACTGTAATTCTTTGAATTACAATAAACCACATACCTTCATGAATGTGTGGTGCAAAGTCACTTGGCCTGAATATTTTAAAATCTGCTACATAATTCTAACTCAGCTTTCAAGTAATGCAGCTATTCCAGCTACACAAAGATCATTCTCTTAGAAACAGCTAATTTGAGCTATACTGACACTCAGTCATCCTTCATGGGCACCTTACAAATAGTCCATTGACTCTTCTCTAAGCTCTAGCTCATGAGACATCAGAATAAACCAGATGCAGACGAGTGATGTAGCTGGCCTGGTGACAGAGACTTCATATCTTTGGATTTTCAACTCAATTTTTTTTTTCAAATGGCCTCAGCAAATACTACATTTGCAAGTTTCTTCCCTGCTGTAAGTAAGATTTGAGTGATAACTTTCTTTTTTTTCCTTTTACTCTCCTTAAACTGAGAACAATTGTTGTGCATTGCCTGGTATGGGACAAAATGTGGGGTTATGGTCCCATCTGTTCTTCCACATTCACAAGAGTTGCCTGAAGGCCTGGGCAGTAGCCCAGAAGAGAATGCTAACACACTCCCTGTCACATCTCTGGCTGATGCTTGGTCTTTGTGTCTTTTATTTCCATTGACTGATGGAAAGGTACATTACTAACCCTGCTTTGCTGGAAGGGCTGCATTATACATGTCAACCCAAGTATTAATCTTTTCTCTATATAAATAGAAACAATACATCTATGTTGCCTGCACCCCTGGAAGCATTTTTTTGGAACAGAATTTGGAAATTTAGATTAAAGGAAAAAGATGTCATATTAAAAAGCAAACTTACAGCTAACAATCTTGTCCTATGGCATGGGACTTTCTGAGACAAAAAGTTCAGTAACAATAGAGCACAGTACTACAATATTTGCAGTTTCTTTAGAGGGTTACAGTGCATAATGTGAACAGGTCATCCAAAGAGAGCTTTTCCACAGGAATTCTTTATTATTACTATTATTATTGCTATTGCTGTGAATCTGTAATGGTTGCTTTGTTGCTGTATATTTCCTACTCTGACTCCCAGGTACAGAAATGACAAAACGCTTCAACAGATGATAGGCTGTCCTTAGGGTATTTCCAGCTCAGTAAGAAGTGGCAAGTACAAGACAACTCACAAGAAAACCTATCTTTTAGCAATTTATAGCTGTATTGTGCACAGCCTGAATCTTTTGAGCAGGATCTTTGGACCACTTTCTTTTTGTCCATTCTGAATATATATCCTTGCTTGTCATTCATCTTTTGTCTTTTTTTTTTCTCTCTTTCCTTACTTTTTTCTTTAAATGAGGGTAGCTGCAGGCTGCTCCTCTAGTTTCACTAGGGCTTTAGACTTCAGTATTAGGTCAGATCTGTGAACTCTCCTGTTATGTTAGAAACCATGAGACAAATCCTAGGTCCCTTACAGCCCATGAGAATTTTGCCTTTGACTTCAACAGGACATGATAATATACAGATGCTTTCTGCAAAGATCCAGGAAAAGAAGAATTTTGTTTCCTCCCCATTTAACTCTTTGGCAGTTGATGATTTTGGTCTTTTGAAACATAACTCCTTCAAAATAATAAAAATTATATAACTGTACAGTGTAGACTCTACATATGTTTATTAATCCACTCTGATGAAAGGGGTGAAGATCACTAGCTATACTTACCAGACATTGAAACTAAATGAAAGAGGCATTTACTTATGAGCATCATAGTGACTGCTAAAAGGAAAAGGAGCTAAGCTCAGGCCTTGTTTCCAGACCAGGAGCCTGAGCTTAGCTCCTGAGCCTGGAGCCTAAGGAGCCTGAGTAGCAGCCTGAGAGAGATGTATTTACTGGGCGTTCTTTCATTGTGTTAATTAAGTTAGTGAAAAAATAATTGGTGCTCTGAAATGGGAGTCAAACTACTGCTTCTGTGTCCAATTCTCATAAAACATGTATTGCAACAATAAGGACTAAACATGTCTAAATTTCACTCAAGTATCGAGTCCACAATTGAATTCAACATGTAATAATTTATCAGATGTAATTAATGAAGGAACACTTTTAATACAGTCAGGCTTCAGTTTCTGCATGGATCAGAAGTGGGTCAATGGCTCAATTAAACTGAGGTACCTAAACACCATAGAAATAAAATGTTTCTGTGATCAATCCTGTGTCTAGCGGAAACGCGTAATTTTGAAAACTGGGGCTTACTACTTTAAGGGACCCCCAAAAGTTGAATATCTGTAAATTCATCAACATCAGAAGTGCTGCAGGTGCTAGAGCTGACTATGCACTAGCTAACCAGTACTGAAAGTTAAATAATAATTTAAACATGGTTCTGTAAACACACTAATGAACACTAACAGGAAGTATATATTGCGTCTTTCTCAGAGCTACGAGCAGCATGTCTCTGTTCACAGCTGCTTTGTACCATGTCAGCTTTCCACTTATTTGTACTCTACACTCTGTTTTGAAAATATTTTAGTTGAAGATGCTCAAAGTTATGGTTTTCCAATCCAATGCTGCAGAGCAAAAGAGTATGTCACAGTTTAAATACACACCAACATTTGAGAGAATTCTGTTCCTTGTGCAGTTCTTGTGCCACTCCAGAAGGGCTTCAGGGGAAGAAAAAAAAAAAGGTAAGTATACTACTTCTGGTTTATTTTTATTGAGTTTATATCCTGTGAATGATACCAGTATGTTTTGCATTGGTTTCTATGAATTTTATAGTAGAGAAGAGTTCATGCATTTGGGAGCATAAGATAAGCATTGACAGAAGTACAGAAGAGTATGTGACAGCATGGTTACAATGTTAAACACCCTAATTTACAGTATTGATTGACTGCTGCTGTGACTCACCACAGCTGTGCTGGCTGCACAGTGCGCTGCTGCCAATATCACACTATCCTTTGTTCCTCTGAGTACCCAGTTGTAATGTAATACTGTACTGAGACATTAGGAAAAGAAAGGTAAACGCACATATATTAAGAATACGGATATGGATTTTACAGAAAGGGTGAGCTACTGGTCAGATTTTGCCATTGGCTATTCACCTGTAACAACCACAGTGAGTGAAGAAACTGCACAGCTGAGGTTGTTGAATCTCNATCTCATAAGAATCACAGTTTGGCCTGCTTATCTTTCCATAGCATTTTATATTGCTGCTACACTTTCAGCCTGCACATGCAAAACTTTAATGTCTTAATTCCTCATCTGAGCTGGTAAACGTGGGTCCTGTTTTACATAACTGTGAATGTAGACCTCACTTATTTCAGTAAGACATTAGGATGCTTACTGAAAAAAAAAAAAAAA
>WBNO01000084.1:0-43801 GCA_013400575.1 Peucedramus taeniatus
GGTACCTGTCTTTCAAACTTAGACACAAAGATATCTGGAAGAGTGGGAACCATTTTTCTACATCATATTACAGAAGATTCAGGTGATTTTTGTCACCAGCCACACCTCAATGCCTTTGACAATCCCACTCTAATGCCCTTGGACCACGATCCTCTTTATTCCTCTCCCTCAAACAAAGTGCCCTTCCCTTCCTCTTTCTCCAAGGAGCTTCTGCAAAGCCCCAGAGGTCCCCAACTCACTGTAACATCACAAGTGACTCCATCCATTTTCCTGCACCCCTTGCTGTGAGGATCATGCCCCTGTTCTCGTGGCTCACATCCAGCATCCTGCTCCCCCAACAGCTGGCTCCACAGCTGGCTCCACAGCAGGAAGAAATCCCAGCCACTGACCTGCCTTCACTGCTCTACCTGCCAGGAGAAAGGAGGGAAGAAGGGAACGGGAACTGTCTTCCCAGAAACTGATCTCCAGACCTCAGATGAAGAATGACCTCTGATTACCCTGGATTTTGAGATCACCAAGCTGAACTTCTGGGTTATGGCCTCCAGAAGCAAGCCTGAACAGATACTTCCATCAGATAATAGGAAACATTGTATTGTCTTAATATCAACCACTCCACCACACAGAGTATTTTCTAGGTTAAGCAGAGAAACAGCAAGCAAAAAGGGGATTGAAAATCTGTTACTATCTTGTTTTGTAGCAATGGTATGAACTACCTGTCTTCTCATCATTACAGACAGTAGTTGCTTAAAGATGCTCCGAAAATGAGTGCTTAATGTAAAAAGAAAAATAAATAGTTTCAATATTTATTTAAAAGAAATACAGTACAATAGTTCCCCCTACTGACAGCACAGAATCACATTACTAATCAATGCTATTTCCTGGGTGGTCCTCAAATTACTAATTCGCTGTCCTGATGTGGTCCACATAAGCTAACCAGCCTTTTATGCTTGCTGAACCCTAAACGACAGAGGGCAGGTCTGAGCAGAGACTTAGTCTTAAACTGCACCAGGGGATGTTCAGGATGGACATCAGGAAGAATTTTTTCGTGGAAAGGGTGGCTAAGCATTGAAATGGACTGCCCAGGGAAGCGGTGGAGCCACCATTCCTGGAGATGTTGAATAAACAAATTGACTGTGGGTCTTATGTTTCGGTGATGTTTAGTCAAACGTTAGACTCGATGTTCTTGGAGGTGTGGTCCAACCTCTACGATTCTAAGTCACAGGAGTTTGCGGAGTTTGTTCCAGGGCCCAACTCGTCCAAGAACTGCCCTTTGCCTTTTCCCTGGCCTTCACTGGGCAGAGCTCGGGCAGTGGGGACACCAGTGCCTGCCCGGCTTTCGGGGGAACAGGGAACCCCTGAGTCCCCAGGGATGCCATTGCTCCCGCAGCGCGGCGGGACCCAGCCCTCTGCCCTCACAGCCCGAACGGGACAGATTTCTGTATTCTATAGCTTCCTGAAGACAAGTAACTTCCTCCAGGCTCGGAGCTTCGCCCAGGTACCTGTCGCGACAGGCGGCAGGGCCCCGCGGGGCTGACGCACAGGAAGGCGCTGCTGCCGCGGGCCGGGGGCGGGCACGGCCGCTTAAAGCCCGCGGGGNGGATGGGATGGGATGGGATGGGATGGGATGGGACGGGACGGGACGGGATGGGGCGCGCACCGACCCCCGGCACGGGCGGGGCCGATGGGAGCGGGCTCCAGGGCAAACCCGGCAGCACGGAGAGCGCCTGGGCAGCCCAAAAGCGGGGCCGGTCTGCGCTGTCCGGAGTGCGGCTGGACGCGGCTCCATCCCCGCGGCACCCGCTCCTTGCCAGCCGCCTTACAGTGACAGGATGGTTTGGCGTGGAAGGGGACTTAAAGATCACGTAGCTCCAACACCCTGCCGTGGGCAGGGACAGCTTGCGCTAGAGAACAGGGTGCTCAGAGCTCCATCCAACCTGGCCTCGAGCACCTCCTGGGATGGGGATGCCACATCTCTGGGCAACCTGTTCCCACCCTCACAGTAAAGAATTTATTTTAATGTCGAATCGCAACCTACTCCCTTTCAATTTGACCCTATTCCCCCTGTCTCTCTTGCAGTGTTGCCCCATCTTTCCTGAAAACTTTCTTTCAGTTTCCTTCAGGGGGCATTCACGATGAGCTACAACTGCCCGACCTTCTCAGCTGTCCGTGCAAAACCTTTTGTGCAAAGGGAGCATGGGTTGTACGAGCTCGAGCTCGTCACAAAAATCCCAGGGACAAACGCTACCCATGTGCTTTGCAATGGTTTTTGCATGTGAGCATCCCTGCAGCTTACATGGCAGGTCTAAGGGGGCTGGCTGCAAGCTGGGCAAAATCTTGCCTTTTTTGATTTTTTTTTTAACTTTAGATAAAAATATTAAGTTTCCTCGCTAATCTTGTTAGGATATCATAATCTCCAGAATTCACTAGCATTTACAATAAAAACTCCCACTGAAATGAACAGATTTTAAAATCTGGGTTTTTTGGTTTTTTTTTTTTTTTTTCCCTGAGTGTGAGTTCAGGAAAAAAGTTACAGTCAGACTCAGTGATCCTGGAGGTTCCTTCCAAACCGTAACAATTCTCTGATTTTATTCCATAAACTATTAATGCATTACTATTTGATTCCTTGTATGTATGACCAGAAATAAGGTTTGGGATTCTTTGTAACTGTCAATACAGCAACACAGACAGCGGAACACTCCTGTGCCTCACTCCTCAGCAATTTAAAGAAACAAAGTAAATATTCAGGCAATATTTTTTTCCTCTCAGAATGGAAGTATTATAGAGGAGGGAAATGTCACTGAGCACATTTCCACTGACGTTATATACAGTGTTCTTCATACCACACACAGAATCATTCTATCAGGCTTGGCTGAGAAACTAAAATCTGTCACTTTTACTTTTTCATGAGTAAGTGCTCAGGACTCCATTAAACCTTGAGATAGTACTTCTTTTTTTTTTTTTTTTTTTTTTTTCTGGCTTTAAAAATGCAAAATGAAAGACTACAGCATTCAAAATATGATGTCTTTATTTGAAACTGTTGACATACTGAAACTACGATTCAGAACTGGAAATAAAAAAGCTGCATATAAAAAGGTCAGCTTTCTACAAAAATGTCCATTTTGATGAAATCTTGTCTTTTTCTTCAGGAAAAGTTTCTATCAAAAATGTTCTAACAGATCCATAGTTTCTTGGCCCACTTCAGTCTTTAGCCCCTGAATGCATTTTGTGTGTTTCATTAAGATGAAATGGAAGGCCACCTCTGGTATGGGATCAGGGTGTTGGCAGAGCCCACTGATCTCACCCCTAGGACTAAGATCTAGGGCACATCAAATATCATTCTATGGCAATTTAAAGTAAAGATATACTAGATTTAGGTTGTAAAGCAGTACTCTCCTAACAGAAAATGTGGGCCTTTAGGAACAGCACAGTAACACACAACCATGATGACTTCAGGAAAAATTTGAGTGGTATGAATTCACCAAGAAGAGAGCAAAATCATTGCTTTCCACTACTCTTCAATAAGAATAGTTCTACCTGGGTTTGAAAAGTACAATCCTAAACTTCTTCTCTTGATGAGAGATGGTGTATTTTGCCACTTTATAAGATCATAAGGTACTTCAAGTAATTTACATAAAGGCAGGGAATTGACAGAGGTGTCCATTCAAGTGTAAGACCAAAACTCCTTTAGTGGCCTTGCTCAGTTTTCTCCCTCTTCCCTTTAACTGACTAAATTTACTCAAGTACCACCTGTTTTGAAAGACACAGTAAAATGTCAAAGTATATAAGAGCCACAATTAAAATAACTGATTTATGCAGTTTGGATTAGTAATTCATTTTCATTTTTCAGTTGCAAACATGTTTAATTCCTTTCTTTTGTAGTATGTCCCAATGGAGTCAAGTTCAACAACTGGAAATAAAGTTTTTGGAGCAGGTAGACCAGTTCTACGATGATAACTTCCCCATGGAAATCCGGCACCTTCTAGCACAATGGATAGAAAGCCAGGACTGGTAGGATTTCATTCATTCTGCCTCCTATTATTTCAGTCACCAACAATTGTTTTGTTTGCTGGCAGGCTATAGGGTGCTCATTTACAAACTGTGCAGGTATCTACACTCCAATAATACTATTTCACTAGTTATGGATTTAGCCATTTAAACTTAGGGAATATTGTGAGGTGAAGTTTCACATTTGAACTTACTCCTAAACAAAATCCAATAAAAATTGATTAAAAAAATACAAGTTAATTTTCAATGGAAATGTTATACATTTACCTCTTGCAGTATGAGATTATTCACTTGTCCAAAACTGCACTTAAAGCTGGATAATTCTGGGGAACAAGCCAGCTGCTTACAGGAACTCTTCTCTAGGAGGTCAATTTATGCACAAATTTGGATTCAATTCACTTGAGAGATACCTTAAGAAAATTCCAAACTAAATGCAAAAAGAAAAAGAAAATTGTTAGTCATACCAGAAAGAGACATCTCAATTTCTCAAGCTAACTCCACAGGACTGTTGGAGGACTGTTGTGCAGGGTGGGGGGCGGGGGGGAATCTGCTAAGGAATAGAATCTTTCTTTACAGTTTATGGCTCCGTATTTATGGGGCTGTGGCAGCATGGGTGACATTAAAATCTCCTTTTTGCCAGACGTGGAGTTAGCAGATGTTTCTCAAACAGACACCTGCTATTTGTGAGGCAAGGAGAGAGGCTATCCCAAGGACAAGGATGCCATGCTGTCCAAACATTTTCCCCCTCAGTTTTGCTCACTAACACCATTCCCCTGCATATACCAAGCTTTACCACAAACAGCAGAACCAGTAAAGCCTGGCTTTGTCTGTGTCTGTGTCCTGTGTCCCCTACATACCCTTGACCAGTAGCCTCAGAGTCCTCCTGTATCTCCAAATAGTTTGGCTGGGGGAAGGCTCAGCTGGTGCCTGGTGTGAAGAGATGTATCTGCTGCCTGGCCATCTGGCTGTTGCCTCCTGGAGCAAGTTATTGCTGCTGTTTCCCTCAGTGGAGGCGCTAATTTGGATTCCTTTCTTCTACCAACCTGCCAGATTGCCATGAAATTTGTAAGAACATTCTATCTTTTGGACTTCAAGCCTGTTGCCAACTTTGTCTGAAACTGGGCAGCAAATTCAGAAATTATATCTGTGTGTCTGAGTGAGATGGACAGTTTGCATAAGCCCCATTTCCTCCGACAAGTGAGCTGGAAGTATTTAAATATTCACTGGACCAGAGACTATAAAACCCTGGTTGTCTCCTCTGGCTGACTCTACTGTCTGTGCTAACACCTCACCCTCTTTTTATGCATATCTATAGGAATACTAAAAAACCCCACAAAATCATAAAAATCATTATTCACAAGCTCTAACTATATGCAAGTCACCATATACTTAAAGTCTTTTTTTTTTTTTTTGCTGCCTAGATTTCTGAATAGATTGTAATTTTCTGTACTGCTAGATTGACACATCATACAGCATTTTAAACATGCATTGTTGTTGTTCTTCACTGACTCTTTAGGGAGGCTGCAGCCAACAATGAAGCCATGGCAATGATCCTTTTACAGAATTTGATAATACAGGTGGATGAACAGCTGGACCGGGTTTCACAGGAGAAGAATCTGCTCTTGATCCACAACCTGAAAAGAGTCAGGAAGCTGCTGCAGGTGGGTCATTACTTCAAGTGACAAACTGCACTGCACACTCTCCCTGGTCTCTGGAGGCAGTGCTCCAGCTCTGTCGAGTGCAGTTTGTTCCAATGCCCAGCCCAGAGCTGCCCTGACTGCTGTAGACTCCGAGCAGCTATGGGAAAACTGAGCCTTCAACAAGATAATTCAAAATAGCAATTCCACTGTCTCTCTCTAGAACAGTAATTCCTGTTTCAATGCATGCAGCTTGGATACAAATGCTGTGACTTCTTAGCTCTGTGCATATCTGTGTTTCACTGAGCTCTTACAAATAACACTGTACAGTGCTCATAGATGCTCATGTTTATTACAAATGTAATTACCACCTTTCAGACACCTACAGATATTTAACTATGGAATAAAATACATGCTTGGGGCTTAAGGCAGCACCATGAAAAAGGAACCTCTGTAAATCATTAGCATGCTTGCTGTTTTATGCTTTTCTGGGATTATTTGTTATGAATTACTTAAAGGATTTACCATTAGGCTTCTGCAAAATGATATTTATTTTGATTGGCTGAATGTTTCTCTAATAATTGTTTATCTAAGGCAAGGATTCTCAGAGTTCCACTTCATTAGTCACCTACTTCCTGACCTCTATATGTCTTCTGCATAAAGCAGATATGCCATGGAGTTTAATGAAAGTTTGGGGTTTTTTCTCTTCTTTGATGGTGTTTTCCATAAGTACTTGAGTGATAATTACATTGCTTGCCAAACATTTTCTTTATTTGAGACATTTGTACATACACACACACACTGGCCTGGAAAATCTTAGCATGACTTCATAATTACTTTGTTCTCTTTATGGCTGTGTCTTTCTACTCTTTATCCCTAATGGCAGCCTCTTAAAAATATGACACTATTTCCATCGCTACCACTTTATCATCCTATGTTATGCAAGCAGCCTCCTGTAATTTAAAAATAAAGTCACTTTTTGTTTCTTTTCTGGTTTTTGGAGCAGCACTTTTCCTATTTTCAGTACTCTTCAAACACCAGATTTACTGAACTGCAGAAATCCTGCTGTTTCCCTAATGATCTTGGCACATTTTACCACAAAGCTGTATCACCTTAGTAAAGGATTCTTCCACAGGGGCAGATGTGTGGAAAGAGCATTTCAGGCCAAGCAGTTGCACTGGTGTAGTCCTGCCTTAAAAGACAATGCATTTATGATTTTACCATCACAATGTGCACAGGCAGAAGGACTAGAACATATTTACATACAAGCTCTACAAAATTAAAGCCTCTCATTGTAGTTCCTTCTGCTCTTTGCCCCATTTATTTTATTCTAAATTTTTTACCAAAGCTTGAAGCATCAGCTCTGTGTGCTCTGCCAAATTGGGCACACCAAGCCAAGCAATCAGGCCTTGGGTGAACTCATTTGAGTTCATGTAATAATCAGTGTGAAAATGGCCTGAATTAAAACCCTTTCTTTTAATCCTGTCACGTTTGGAAATTATATCATTACATGCTTCAGGAAGAGCACAAAGAAAAGGAGGCTCATTCCAGAAAGGCAAGAGGAGGGGAGTTTCAAGTGATTTGTCATTAAATGGTTTCTCAGGTGCTAGGATCTGAGCCACAATTCCAGAACAAGCCAAAATGCTCAAGCATGTCCCCATTACAGCTGAAGAGTGTTATGAACTCCTTGAGAGGACATGTGTGACACTGGAATTATACTGCTTATAAAACAGGATTTGAATCTTGAGCATTGCAGTAGAATATTTCTAGGTGAGCAAAAAAACAAAACAGCAGTTCTCCCCATCACTAGTAATGTTGACCTTTCTTCATTGCATCAAGACAGCACAAAACCTGAATTCAGACAAAAAAAGCTATCCATTCACTTTCAAAACACACATGCAAACCACCAAAAATTGGATGGCACTTTCACTGTTGGAGCTTTTCCTGATCTTGAGCACTATCACCCACAGTCTATATTCTGATTTCCAAAATAATTAAAATAGGCTGGAGTAGGACCATGTTCTTGCAAAGCTTGATAACAACCTATTACTGGATAAGAAAAATCATTTATGTTGTTTCAAGAAATCTGTGACACCAGAATTTTTAAATTTTGTGTAAAACACTACATTACAACTTATAAGGTATAGGACATAGAAGATAAATGCATTTTCAGCCAAAGTATGGGCTGCATGTTCTGTAGAGCTGCACAGGTAGTCTCCTGCTGCAGCTATTAAAGTTATTTCTTCACTGATTAGGTAAGTACATCAGTAAAGAAATGCTATAGTGACTGAAATCAGCTGACAGCCCATCCTTGTTATCAACTGTCAAGTGTTATTAATGGACTGAATATGACACATAGCATGGACAGTATGTTCTGTAATGTTCTTAACTTTGAGTAAGCAAATTGTCTAATTATGGGCCTAATCTTTTGTTAATGCATCGCTGGTTGCATTTTATTGCTGCATATATGAGAAGATTGGAAATGGGCATTTGGCTTTCCAGCGACAGCTGGAAGCCCTTGCAGACACCTAACTCTTGCAATTTGAGCTAGTTTGTGACAGGTTTGTGTGACAGCACCAGAAAAATGTGACTGATATACAGAACAGGATGCCATGGTCCTTTTTGTCCCAAAACACCACCTAGGGAAAGGGAGGCTGGAATGATATGCTGTGAAAACTGATGAGGTTTTTCAGAAACTGATGAAAGAAAGACCGGGTTCCTAAAAAGGGGAGGAAGCTGCTTTTGTAAACATCTTTTCCTATCTGGTGGCTCTGTGAACAGTGTTGGTTTGGCTTTCTCTGAAGGTTAATTACCATGAGCCCACCTTTATCTCTGCTTCACTCTCTAGTGCAAGCACTTCTTTGAAATTTCACAGTTCCCTCCTCTTCCTTCCCCTCTGAACCACACACAGATGCACAGACCCTTGTGCATCGTGCACACACACAAAGCTGTCCAACCACAACACAAGATCTGAGTACAATGTTTGTTCATTATTTTGAGCCAAATTGTGTTACCCTATTGAGTAATACTTGAGAAAATAGATAATGCTGGAAACCAGCACTTATCACTGTGTACACAGCATAGTGTGTTGAGCTGTGGTAAAGGTTCCTCAACACTATGACAATAGCAATAATAAAGAAAAATTCAATTAGAGAACACACAAAAGCTATTCAAAAGCAGCCTGCAGTTCTTGACAAAGTACAAATTGAGAGACTAACATTTAATCAGAAATACAACTGGATGGTTAGTGAAAGGCAGCCTTAGAAGAGGAAGCAATGCACACTTCATAAGTGGCCTGTGCAGCTGTTTTCTAGACAGACAAGGACTCCTTAGGATCAAGATTCCTGGTGCTGTTACTGAATCTGGAAAACGTTTTTTCTAGGATTCTCCAGCACCACAGCCAAGCACACCTCACCTAAAAGATCTCCCTGAGATTTTTGATTTTTGATATAAAATTGGTTTATTCTTCTGTTCTGTTTACTGAAACATCTTTATATAAATATGTTAGTTGTTCTGTGAAAATAAGAATGGAAATAGTGAAAGAAGGGAGAATTTGCCTGCCTCAGTTGCCCCAATTACAGAGTTTTGGGCAACTTTGGGGGTTGTGAAGGGCAAAGAGTAGAAGTCCAGGCAGGAAGATGGGTCTGCCTGGCAACCCTGCTTTTAGATCACAGGGACCATCCCTATTCTCCCACCATTAGAGAAATAACTATGGAGTGTGGCATTCCTGCTTACTCCTGCTTGCATTTCCAAAATTATCTGCAGGCAAAAAGAAACACTGAATAGTGTACCAGGAAATATACAATTTGAAAAAGTTATAAGCACTTGAAAATAGTGTTAAGAAACTTAGCTAAGCAGCTGTGGTCTCTGCTAGCTCTCTGTAATTCACTTCTCTATTTTTTCTTTCATTGAAACATCTCTTCTTGACATTAATCTGGTATAAATGCACATACTGTATTAAAATCAGGGTCAGCATTTTAGGTTAAAATCCTTCATATTTGCTTCCTACATTATTATTACTTCTCTAGTCAGTAAATTGGATTCATTTTTATAGCAGAGCAGCCTTTTGTTGCTGTGCTCTTCAGTGGGAGACAGAACAGCACAGTCACTTTCTAAGGTTAAATTCTCTGTCCATCTTCCTAGAGAGCTCCTGCTCCCCGCAGCAGCAGTCTTGGAAGAGGGAGAAAATGTTCAGAGGCAGTGGGGGAAAGAGCAGGGAAACTATGCTTGTAGTTCTTTCTCCTCCTTAAAACCTAGATGGAGAAAAGCAAAGCAGATTAGTCACAAGGAGATGGTTTGTGCTGTTGTTATGACAACAAAATGTAAAGGGCAGATGTTAAGCTCGGAAGAGCTGCCTAGCACTTCTAGGAACCAAGCTGCAGATGTGGGAGTGTGCATGACCTTGGCCCGTGGACAATTGCACCCCAGATTTCAGAAGGAACGTTTCTACGTGACAGCATTCCTGTCCCTGATGTAGCCCCCAAGCCATACACCAGTGGATTTAGTGCTCAGAGGCTCCCATGGAAGACAGGCACTGTCCACAGTCCTGACTCACATGCCAAAATCCTGGGTTGAGGGAGAGCAGCCAGGCTGCAGGGCAGCCAGGGAGCCAAGGCCTGGGAATCAGAGATGTGCACTGTGCCCCCGTGTCCCACTGCTCCATTTAGGAATGATGCTGGTGGGCAGCTGCCTGTTCAGCTCTGGGATGTCCTTCCCCACACACACTCCAAGCTGGAAACCTGAAGCACTCCTCAGGTGCTTGCTAGACAAGAAGTAGCTCCGTGGAATGCAGCCTGGCCCAAGTGTGGGTTCAGATGAGCTCTCAGGAAGAGCCTCTGTCTGTTCTGTGCTCTGTGATGGCTGCAGGACAACCCCATCAGGACAAAAGCAGAAATTCCCAGAATCATCCTACTCATAACTGAAACCCTTATTTATGCTCTAGTCTCAAGATAACTTCTGAAAGCAATCCCTTCTCATTAATGGCAACATGCATCTGTGTCACTTCTCTATGGTATTCAGGGTGAAATCTGATTACACAAATTTTCCTTTATAAAAGTGAAATAACAGATTTCAGGAATAAGAAGGGCTGCTCTGCTCATTTACCATTGAAGCCTGAGTTAATGAGTATACTGTGTGCTCTGGGGAACAATTTGCTGTAAATTATGTATATTCATGAAATTCATTTAATTCTCACAGCAGATTCTCCAGTACTGGTGAACTTCACCAACTCCCCAGCCCTGCTAGAGCCCAAGATGAGGGGAGGGAGGATAATGGGATTATGCCTGAATGAGCAGGTCTGTGGGCACACACACCATTAACACCTTGGGGTCTGTTTACAAAGGGAGAGGTCAGGCAGAAGCACCAGATCTGCTGATTCACTCCAACCAGTTATATTAAAACAAGCCTTTGGAAGTTATAGTAAGTAGTTGGGAAATAATTCTTTAGTTACTTTATCCTACATGACTCTGGCTGTTTTTAGGGAAAGGTCTGGAATAGCTTCTGAAAGTATCTTCTGTCATCTAAAACAACATATATTAAGGCACTTTTTTCCATGTAAAAGTCACCATTTCTATGTAGCACTAACAAATGCATCTTTATATGATGCTGCTTAAACAGTAGCACAGCAAGGCATTCCTGATTCTGTGTCATGTTCCTGGTTATACTGCCCAGTTTTTTTCCATCTGCGATGGGCACTGAACACCCCTGTGTTTCTCCACATAGAACTAAGTGAACATATAAAGGTTCCTAAATTCAAGTGACTGTTTACAAAAGCCTCTGTACCGGAAAGGAACATGCATGAGGAAGCCTAAGATTATTCATTTCAGTACATCAAAGAAAGTGGACAAAATAGCATTAGATCCAAAACAAGACATTCCTGTTGGTGCTCGACAAATAATTCTAATAAGCCCTGTGCTGAGAAACAGTTGCAAAGAGTGGAAACAGAAATTATGTTTAAGTTGCAGTTTCCTGTTAAAGCTTACAAAAGGGTGAGAATGGAACAAAATAGAGAAAGTTCCTAATAAACCACAGAAGATCCATTTCAAAATGTTATTTACACGTATTTAGCACTCATGTAGCCTGCCAGATCAACAACTCAACACAGTAAAATAGGACATGTTTTGAACCAGCGTGTCCTGCTGTCTAACACAATTCAGATTGTATTAGACTGCTCCCAGTGAGTTTTTCAGTACAACCATTAAAGCTGTTTACAGAACATTTTGGCGTGCAAATGGGAAACCCCGCACAGAAATCTGTTTGCTAAAGCAGCTAGGTGTCTGCTCCTAGCAACTGCAGCCTGGTCACTGCAGCTAATAAAGGTTTTCAAAAATTATTGGTACAAGACTGAACAAAGTTACTTGTTACAAGCAAAATACTTTGGGGTTTCTAGTTATTATTTAAAGAATGCCAAAAAAAGTTTATAAATCTTTCGGTTTGTTTTTGTAGAATGAGAAAGAGTTAACTTGCAGACAGAAGTAAAAATACAAGCAAACTAAATAACCTCTTGTGGTCTTTGTTCATTCTGAGGTATTAAGAGCCCAGTTGCAGTTGAACATCTGCCTGAGAGATTAGTTAATAATACTCAGGTCTTTGTGCCCAGAGGAGGAGGGGGATGTGGAGATCAGTCCTCTCTGTCCTCTGGTGTTTCACCCTTTTTCATAGGGAACATGGTATTTTTATTTACTTTCAAATACATCTCATTTGAACAAGAAGTTACTTATTCTCAAATAAATACCAAATGAGAAGCATCACTACATTATTCACCCCTCTGTGTCTATACAGTTCTACTGTCTGATGATGATTTCTACAGAAATGTATTTTCTGTAGCTTTATCTCACCCCACCTGCACAGAAATCTGCTGTTTCTGTAGATTGTTCTTTGACTGGTTTTAGTGGCTGCTGGGAGGGACTCAGCAGGGGAATTTGAAGGGTGGAGAAAAAGACTTCTGCCTTCACAGCTCATTCACTGTGCTTTTACAGCTTTGCCTATTGCAATTTAATTGCACATAGCCTAAAAAAAGTTATGATCATCTGGAAGTTAGGCATCACACACTATGAGAAAACTTCAAGACTACAAAGCTGTGTATTAGGACTTCCCACACATCACAGGAGTTTTCTAAAACAATGAGGTTGCCTTTAAGTTCTCTCACATATTTTGAGAGGGGGAAGGAGAAATCTAAAAATAAAAGTACAACAAGAGTAGTCTAAATAGATAGTGTCACAGGTACTTCCTCTTAAAGACCTAGATAAAATAGAGGCATCTTTCTAGTAGAAGATTTTTACTGCCTGTTTAAGTACAAGCTTTCAAAAACTCCCAAGCACTTAACCTTTATCAGGCTAACACAAGGACCAACTCTTTCTTTGTATTCTGCTGTTGTCTTCATTAGACTTTCTGCCTGGATGCATGAACAAAGGTAGAAAACAAATCAAGGTGAAGTGTTATTTGCCATATTTGAAGGTGAAAATGGGAAATATGTATGTACAGCTATGCCTTCCCACCCACACATTTGAGATACACAGCTAACCAAATCCTTCTTTCTTTCAAAAAATAAAATTATAGACAAAAGGGTTTTTTTCTCCCTGTTTTTGATTTTATGAAAGATGAGATATTTGCTTATACATAAAGATGCTGAGTATCAGACTTAGTAAAATAATCATATCACAAGTGAACAATAGGGAAGGAAAAGTATTTTTGCTTGACTTTATCTTCCTGTTTCCTATCTCTCCTCCCTTCCATCAGCTTCTTTAAATATTCATTCAGTATGAACAAACACTTCAATGGTCATACTAAATAACCCTTCTACACCTCCAAGTAAAGCTCCTGTTGTATACAATTAAAAGGCTCAAGAAGGGCTTTTTCTAGCAGAACTGAGAAGAAATACAGCTGATGGTTTTGAGAGTTAAAAAAAAAAAAAAAAAAAAAAAAAAANGGGGAAAAGAAGAGAAAACCTGACCAAATTCTGAAGCAATTTTCAGAATTGGAAAGCACCAAAACCTACTCAAGTCCTTTTTAGGTCACCTTGAAAATATAGAGATAATCAGGCAAACCCCTGACTGACTCTCTAAAGGTTTCATAGCACATCCTTCTACATCACAAGTCAAGACCAACTAACACCTGATCCCCTGCTTTAACCACTGAAAACAGAGCCAGTTCCTCATGTAGTGCCCATCCAGTATTCACTGATAGATGTGTACAGTGTACAGAGCCCTGTGACACATGAAAAGCAGTGTTAGTGTGGCTGGGAGTGATCCACTTTGTCATAGAGCTGCCCACAGGAAAATCACATAACATTTTGGAATTTGATAAAAGGGAAGAAAAGAAGAGTAAGGGAATGACTCTGGTCTAGGTTTCTTCATTTCTGTCAGAGTAAGCACCTAATTCCAGATACTAAAACTGACAGTTGTTTGGTGTTCTTTTTGAAAGCTCGTGTATTTTAAAATGTCATAATATGTATTTTAAAGTTTCTCCATGACCTTGCAGCTTATAGAAACAAACCTTGCATTTTTAAAGTTTCTCCATGACCTTGCAGCTTACAGAATCAAACCTTGCATTTCCCCAGCCACTGTTTCATGTGCCTTTAACATACTCCAAAGAGTTCAAGCTGTTTTAAAATTTGGCTAAAGGGCATAAACTCTGCATGCTATAACGTACAAACTGTTTTTGCAGAAATGCCTCTTTGTTTTTCTCCATGATCTAGTAAGATATTGTCACAACAGATGTCTCTGGAGTGGAAAGAGTGCATGCCAGGTGGCAGTAGGAAGGTTTTCTCCAAGGAAATGTCATCAGCATTCACAGAAAATTGTCACCTGTTCAGAATGAAAGTTCAAGTTCCCCCTGTTTGCTTAAATTTAGCATCATGCTGGTAGTTCTTGAGAAGAATCCAGTCCAAATAAGATAATTTGTTGTGTGTTGTAACTCACGGCATAGAAAGACCTCATTGGAACAGAAGAGAGAAGAAAGAAAACTTCTAAGAACAACAAAATTACAGTAATATTAGCAGATATTTTGATTTGAAAGAAAAATGTGAATCCTCAATTTCTCTGTGTTGGTATTTGTCAAAAGACAAATATAAATTTTCTCCTTACATGTTTAAACTTATTAATACAATTTTGCGTTTCTAAAGAACCCACACTCTTCCTCCTCTTCTGGCTGCTAGTGTTCATGTTCCTCTAAGTTAGGATTCCCCCATCTCAAGCCATTTTTGGTTAAATTTCCTTAATTTTCAAACTTACACTACTCTTTTGCTGATAGGAGATAATTTTCAATTAGTCATTCAGAAATCAAGACCATGTTGGGCAATTTCTGCCCTCAGCCAAAGACAAAATGGAAGTGCAGAGCAACAAGAGCTGGCAGCAGGTGAATAATAAGGGGAATACCAAGCAGTGCATTCCAACGTGTAATTACAGCTGAGCTGAGAAGTAGGAAACACAGGCAGAAATTTTTTAGTGTTATTATTTTTCCAGAGTCAAAAACATGGTTATTGTGACTTTTAGTAGCTGTTGTTGTTCAATAAGTTGCAATTCTTCAGATATTGACTGTTACAATTCATTTATCAATTTATTGCTGATGAGTTGCAATCCATCTGCTCCCTTGCTGCAAAAGGGGCTGCTCCAGGAGCACAGGTGGCAGCTCTCTGTTGACCTTCTTGTTATCTACTCAAACGGAATCAAGTTGAAGCCTGGCTACTCTATGGGAATCACTATGGACCCAGCTTGTTTCTACAGCTTTATGAGTTAGAGAAGAAAGAAAGGGAGGGGGGAAAGTGAATTTCCACTGCATCTCTCAATTCAGATGTTTTTCTCTTAATGAAACAAAGAAAAGGAGAGGAAGAAAGAGTTTTTGAAAGTTTTGCATATGAATCGTGTCTAGAAATGCTAGGGAAGTCCCTAATGACCGGCATCCTTTGTGGGGAATTTTAACACATCCCACTGTCAGAATCCTTTTTTAAGAGCTTCTTCTACATAAATGCATTTTTCCAGCTCCAAGAGAGGATATTTACTTCTTCTTGACTTGGTTAAATAGCTTTTTTTTTGACATCTTTAAACCCTTTCCGTGCTGGAATTCTGTTGGGCAGTCGTAAGCCGGGACTAAGGTAGCCTCAAAGGTACCTACTACTCAAAGGTAGTACCTTCAGGTACCAATGTATGCCATAAACACTTCCTGGCCATCTAGGGGGAAGGTGAAACCCTGTTTTACTACCAAAAAGAAGTAACAGACACAAGCAGAAATTAACAGAGGAATAAACAGGCCCATCAGTGGACTCACAGCAGTGGCAGATTTCTCCCCACAGCTTTCATCCCAAGCCTTATTAGTAACAGGACTTTTCCCTGTCTGATCAAGGTAGAGATGGATGAGACAGGCTTAGCCTTAACAGCTGAAACAAGGCAGGACTGTTCCCCTCTCTCCCAACTTCACATGTGCTCGTCCTTAACAATAAACTGATCCTTTGCTGAGCAGTTTCAGTCCACCAAGGAGCAGAAAACCCAGTCAGTAAGAAAAGCATGAGTCATTTCCATCCCAGTTAGCAACCTCGGCTAGGATTGGCACCCTAAGGAGTCAGGCACTGGGCTGGAGCACAGCCAGAGCAAACCACTCTTTGCAGCAGTTAATTTGCCCTGGCTGTTACTGTTGGACCTCAGTTCCACATGACACCCTACTCAATCCTTTGCAGGAAGATCACAGACATTTCCCACATGTCTGTATTCCCTTCCCAAAGCTACATCCTGACACTATGGAGAGAGAGACTGGGAATATGCCCAATAAAGGGGACTGTGAATATATTTATGGACCTGAAGTGCAGGGGTGTTGAAGGAAGCATGCAGTGACATCGTAGTTACTGTCCTTACAGCCATGGGGCTGCCAGGGAGAAATGTGTAGTGACAGATCTTTGGCACTGCTATTTGACATGGAAATCAGCAGTGTATCCTTAATCAAGTCTCCTCCCACTGGCCAGGAAGGAGCAGGCAGGGAGGGAGTGCTTGGTGTTTCATCTGAGGCATGGTGTGTCCTGGGGTAGTATTACTCACCACTTCTTGTTTACAGAGAAGCTCCTAAAACCAGTCAGGTTCACAACTCCTGTTCCTCAGGGTAATTGATAGAGATGGTTGCTGGAGAAAAGCACCTTCCTGAACTGCTTTTAAGGAGATCAAAGGAGGCACAGCACTGGGGCTACTCTGGGTGTGCCCTGGCTGCACTGTGGGACATGTAATTTTCCTGTCCTGAAAAGACTTCAGAAATCATAGAAACAAAGTTTCATTTCATTGCTAACAATGCCAGGGCAGTCAAAGCTCCCTTGGAAGGGAACATTTGGTACCTTGGTTATTCAGTTTTAGGAGCCCTGTATCTTTCACCTTAGTCCATACCTGGAACCAGAGTACACATGGTATTTAATACCTAGCAGCTCAAACCAAGTTGTCATGATCAAAACGACTATTTTTAATATGGTATTTCTTTACTTTGCAACTGAAGTCAAAACATATTTCAGGTTACACATTTCATGCAAGAGCTCACAGGAAATGTTTAGTAAAAAGCATTAGAAAGGTATGCTTAATGCCACAGTACTTGTTGCCTACAGAAGCAATGTGTTCACATTTCTGTCAGATGCATTCCCACCCTTGTGTCTAACATAACAATTGGTATGGGATATCAAAGGAAGATACAGCATCAATTAAAGTATGTATAAACTTACTGTGCCACGTTCAGAGACAGCTAGAATAAAAGAGGTGGCAGGGAGATATGATGAAAATAAAGACTAATGATAAAGAGGAGAAAATAGAGTCCAGAACTGGAAACTATACAGTGAAAGAAAGTAAATGGATTAACTCTGATGAATGGACAAACACTATGAGCACTGATTGAAGGGTATCTGAATGAATGATACTGAATGAAAGGCATGAAGGACACTGAGAAATACTGAATGAATACATCACCATAAAAGAAGCTGCTTGAGAGTCCTCAATCATTCCAATTTTATAAATACAGCATAAACCAATATTAGTTCAAATTGTGCCTAGTCCTCAGTCACGCATCAGCGATTCAGCACTTTATTTATGGTGGTGTAAAAATATAGATTTTTTTGGTTCTTTGGCTTTAGACAAAAGTTACTTATTGCTTTATCTCAGGCATGTTATTTTCTGAAAGAGAAAAATTGTTCATAGACATTAAAATTTAAGTCTTCTGCTTTATGCTGAGGAAGCTTTCCTGCTTGCATCATTACCATATTGATATGCTTACAAACTTCTTTGTTGGCAGAAGTGTTACATGCTAAGCAGCAACATCCTATTGAAAATCGAAGACGTGATAAAATCGTTCCCAGAATAGGCTGATAGGAAAGCCCTTTCAAAACAGCTGTGTTAGCAGGGGAGCAATCTGATCTCCAAATTATATACATCTGGGAATGGTATCTTTATAATCTCTGTGGAACATTGTTAAGAATATTTTATGATAGTGGCACTAACTGATGCTGCCCTGAAAGGCTGAACCAGCACAGAGAAGGGGACTCTTTTCCACCCACACCAATCCGTAGCTCACAGACACTCATACATCATGTTGCTTGTGATTTCCAGAAGGACATCCTGAATTCTGGAACTTTTTTGAGTTGTATTTACTTGTGCTTGCAGGGCAAATATCATGGTAATCCCATGCATATAGCAGTGATCATCTCAAACTGCTTAAGAGAAGAAAGAAGAATATTGGCTGCAGCCAGCATGCCTGTACAGGTAATGAATTACATTTCATTAATCTGCTCCATGTTAATCTGCTCACATGCTTTTCAGAACAAATCCTGTCCCCTCATTCCACTGAAGTGATTTCTGTGCACTAGCGGTTGCCAAATGTTGCCCTTTAAACTCACATTTGAACTTCATTAGTGGCTCTTCTGCTGGAAACATTGCTATGAGGGACTTCCATGTCACAGCTAATCTTCAAAGACTTTAATCTGTAGGAAAGGTTTTAAAGAGATTATTCTTTGCAAAACAGATGTGTGTATTTTAAATTATGCAATGCATTAATTCATATAAACTACGGAATGCAAAAGACATTCCATCCAATATTTTAAAGAGTTATTGATGATTTTTATGTTGTTTGGAGAAAAAAGTAATTCAAATTACATCTGAGACTTATTTTGGGGAAATTGTTATATGACTAAAACCCAGTGAGAATTTTTAAGACATTTTAAGACAAGCGTGTTCTTGTTAATCACCTATGGATGTAATATGTATTCCTATATGAGTCTTGTGCCATGGATCTCTTTAGAAAAAACCTAATAATCTATATTTCATTTACTAGATGTTTAATGCCTGCAGTACACCTTTTAATCTCTTGGATTTCAGTGTTAAAGCTACATGTTTTTCATATGTGTAGAACTAAACTTGTCTGTGTGTTTACAGCAGTCTCCAGATGATTGAACACTGGCTTCAGAATTCCCTCTCTGTGCTGGAACTTGCAGTACAGTTTCTATCACCTATTATTATTATTATTATTATTACTCACCCACCAATTATCTGTTCAATGTGTTCCAGGGGCCGCTGGAAAAGTCTCTACAGAACTCTGTGGTTTCAGAACGTCAAAGAAATGTAGAACACAAAGTATCAGCAATCAAGAACAGTGCTCAGGTACCCTTTTTGTCCTTTGTGCTGTCTCTGCCCACATGATCTTCACACAGACACACCTGAACTATCTTTAAGCTGGGTGGCACAAGGGCTTCTGCCAACAGACACACCATCCATTTTCCATTATTCCAAGGACATCTGCCCAGACTAACAGCTCAGGACACACCTGGATCCTCAGGTGTTAGCAGCTGTCTGGGTTCAGTGTGAGAGCTCCCTGTCTTAAAGCTGTCACACTCATCCCTATGTGAGTTGCAGGCAGACCACTGAGTGCAGTAAGAGCATAGCTACAGTCTCTACAAAGATGTGAGGTTCAGAAAATGTATTTTTGCAACTTCACCTCCTTTAGCTGGGTCAGCAGCAGCTTAACCTTCACAACCTCTGAGTCATGTACCGAGACCTTTGTCGAGCCAAAGGCTACGTGACATAATTATGTGGTTTGGAGTCATGAGGGGACAAGAACACTGGCAGCTGATGGTAACCACTCTCCAGGAGTTTCTCATGCCATTGCAGGGCAGAGCTGGGCTGAGCCAAACCTGTAGCCTTGAAAGCTCAGAGAATACCTGCCCATTCAGTTCAAGGCAGGATAAGGATTCAGAGTAGCCACGGCTTTTTTGCTATCCCAGCCCCGCTTTCAGCTTTGCAGCAGTCTCAGTGTAGAAACTATATTTGAAATACCTGTCCATATGTTGTTCAAGGGTAACACTTCTGGTACACTGGAAAGAGATCCTAGCAGCATTCTCTCATCAGTGTCTCCTTTCACAGAGAAGAAGGGTTAGAGAGATCCAGCCCTTAGAAGGATACAGTCATTTCAGAAGAGTGTAATACTAGGTCTCTATCTACACATAAAGTTGTAAGATAAGAGCTGCAGAGAAGACAAAGCTGTCTGCTGCTCCTCCTGCCTGTGTGGGGAAGCACAGCCAGCCCTGAAGGACCAGTGAAAATGAGAACATTTTCTAGATAGCAAGGTTGGGTTTTTTAGTAGGTAATTAAGTTGAACACAGAAATTAGCCAGCTCCTCGTGCATGTAATTTCATACTTTGCACATATAATTTAAAACTTTAGTCTCCAAAATAAAAAGTAAACCAAAATGGCTAATTGTGTGTGGGTTCATTTAGCAAACAAGCTTCTGTATTTTCACAGACTCTTAATGTGCATATCTTAGGAAACTAAAAAGGATTGTTTATGAGTTGTTGGCAAAATCTAGGCTTCCTATAAACAGCACAGAAATAGACCTTCAAAGCACAACAGATAATTTCCTACAGTTTCATTTTCCTTCTTTTGATGGGGCTTTTTGAATTATCATTGAGCCGTTACTAGAAAATACCTGTAATATTTTTTTATAGCATATATGAAAAGAAAGCTGCAAAATGCCAAAGCAGCAAAAATGTTTCATTTCTTTATCCAAATTCTTAGGACATTCTGTAAATAAATTCTGTGAGCTCTACTCCTGTATCTGACTCCACCTTTCTCAGCTTTGCACACCCCAATTCAATTTCCATTCAAGTAAATGCAAAATTATCCCTTTGCCCTGCTATAAAGTTTCAAGAAGAGAGTAGCATTACTGGCATAGCAATTTCAGTTTAGCTCAGGCTAACACAATCATTCCTACTTTCCTCTGTGTCATTGCACTAGTAAACAAGAAGGGATAAAGCTGAATCAACCACTGTCAAATGCAGGACAGAGGATAATATTTGACTTTCTAAGCAAGTAAAATAAATTTGTAGCTATAAATGTGTATTTATCGTTCAATCATACTTTTTTAAGTTTACAAGATAGTAAACAAAGGTTCCCAGAACTCTCCAAGGGTTTTCAAATGGTAAGAAAGGAAAAGACTACATTATGCATATGTTCATTTCTTTCCTGGGAAAGATGACTGACCAAGATGTGAAATACTTGGAAGACTTGCAAGAGGAATTTGACTTCAGGTATAAAACAATACAGAGCTTAGGTAAGAGTTTTTATACTAATTTTTAGATTTCCTAGGAAATGGCTGATTCTGCAGCTAGACTCCAGCATCAGGGGATTTTGTGCATTACTTAAATAATATATGTAAACATAAAAATGGATCTTTGGTTTATATAAAGTTATAGTCCTGGAACATAATTACTCTTTTGGGGTTAAAAGGGTAAAGAGGATTATGTTAAGAAAGTATGGTTATTTCCCATGGATAAGCTGCCTAATGGCACATAAAGTAGTACATTTAATTTAAAGAACCTATTTTTCAATATCCTCACCTTTTACATGGCCCTTCTTTGGGAGAATGTGGAAGAGACTCTTATTTCCCAGAGTCATACAGAACTGATTTTTCTTGCCTCTAACTTGGCTTTCTGCTCTTTTTTGACCACAGTGGTGATAACCAGCTGGTAAGCATTCTGAATGCATGTTTGACCAGCCTGTGATGGCTGAGATCTGCATGTGGAACAGTCCTTGCATGATCTCTTTCAGAAAAGAAACGGGGGTCTCCTTGTGTCTGCTCAGATGTCTTTTATATTATCTTCCTTTGAACATGCAAAGATACTGGGCTTGAAACGTCCAAGTCCTCAAGCACATCAATCCTAAATGTTAAAGGCTGGATACGACCCAGCAATCACAAAAGTTGCCACAGTTTAATGAGTTTCTAATCATCAGGCCAATCATAATTACTGACCACACAGATACCTGCAAGCTGCCCCACTCGCAAATAAAACATGCTGACTATAAATTATTTTCAGGACTTAAAATTTCACTGCTCTGCTCCAGCACAGCCAGCTTAGAGTGTGTGGGAGCAATTGCTGTGGCTGAGGTGGTGCTGGTTACTTGTCTGCCTCTACTGAAACATCTACCCTAACTCAATAGGAAGGCATCAATCCAGAGCTTAGCAGGCACACAGCTGGCACCAATTTCTTTTTTGAATGTAGCATGAAAGATGCAAAAGGTCAGGGAAAGTGAGGGTGAGAAAGAGCTGCATGTGAAAGAGCATGGGTGAGCTTGGGGACTCTTGAAACTAGTGCCTGATCCAGAGAAGGACAAACGTTAGAGAGAGGGGGAAATGCCCAGTGATCAGTTGCTCCTGGCTGCTGAAATTCCCCTGGTGATGAACACTACACCTCTGTTTCAAATGCCTCTCAGCCAGACATTGTAATTCACATGGAGTCCAAAGAGCTTTAGCCTAACTGCTGACACCACAAGCTGTTTGTGTGTACAGATCAATCACTGATCCAAGCTCTACATAATACACAGAAGCATGCACAGGTATGAGAAATTTAGAGAACTCTGGGTGTCATCTGTATGTTTTCTGCCTTTTCCTGCCCCACATACACACCTACAGACAGGATCCATAAAACTTTATGTTAAACTTTTACTAAAGCTAGTCCTATCAAATGAAATATGCTGTTACATCATTTACTGATGTCACAGTTTATTTTTTCACTAGTTCATGCTACAGTCTGGTAGGGGTTTTTTCACCTTTTCTCCCCTTATAAACAGGCACACACACCCACACATGTATTTATACTGATTTTTTTCGTCTCCTGCAGAACAGAATGACAAAAACAGCGCCCTCATTAAACAGGAAATGTTGGCGTTGCAGGCGATGCTCAATACGTTAGACTACAAGAGAAAGGTTAGTGACAATGTTTTGTCATTTGTGGTTAATCTGCTTTCTCCCCTTATTCCCACACCAAATACTCAAATGTGTATGTGCGCCTTTCTAAATTTTCATCTCAGAAGAACAAACGCGTTTCACAGGAGTTAAAAATTTGCAAAATGTTTGGGTGGGTCTGGGTGATTTTAACCAGAAGTTGAGAAATTGGCAATCAAATAAACAGCTCCTTCAAGGATAGGGTTGTGTTAAGAGTGAAGCCATTTGTTTGAGTCCATGAGGGTGGGGTTATGATTAAATCAAGCAAACAAAAACACAATGCATTTTATACAATGCAAAACAAAAGCAGAACTTTTTGAACTTGACAAAGCTTGCAAGTGTCAAAATTTTGGCAATATTATGCCCACAAAGAATGCAACACTCTTCCTTCCAACCTTCACAAAAAAAAATTACTGAAGAAGAGTTCATAGACATTCAGGATTAATGTGCAACGGGTGATGAATCCTGTCCCTGAAGCAACAGGAACTAAACATGGTTACTTTAAGAATAATTGAAAAAAACGTAATAAGTGCTTCATGATAGTTAGTGAATTCTGCAGCTGCTGCCTGTGGTCAGTTGGTCACAGCTTTCCTATTTTGCAGGAAGTGCTCAGTAAAATAGGGCGTGTGATCCACGAGATCGATATGCTGATGAGCAACATGCTGACCGAGGAGCTGCTGGACTGGAAGAGACGGCAGCAGATCGCCTGCATCGGGGGGCCCCTCCACGGGGGGCTCGATCAGCTCCAGAACTGGTAAACCTGCCCTGACCTCGTGCTTCCACTGAAAACCACAGGAAGTCTGCTGCACTTGAAATGATCATTCCTTTAGATCAGCTGCAACAGCAGCAAATTCTTCACCAGCAGCTAAGAGAGTAAATAACTAAAAGGTGCTAGCTAAAAGCAACATTTGCTATTCAGAATTAACACTAGCCTGACTCGTGGCAGTCACTAATTTTTGGGTTTGTATCCTCCAGACACATGAGACATACCCTCTTGGGAGTTTTGCTTGAGTAAGAATGGTGCTGACTGAGTTTGTCACTGAAGGCAGTGGGAGTTGTGTCTAGGCAGGAGCTGGGTAGAGGCTTTATGCTTTGACTCACTCCTCCAGACTTCACGCTGTGTAGGGATTGAATGGCAGTAGTCTCTGTGGTGGCAGCTCTGAAGGGATTGCAAATAAAAAGAAAATAGCATTATACTTTGAAGATAGCATACCCAGACAGTGTCAACACAACATCATGGTCATTATTGTCCCATCAAAACTCTCATATGGAAAAGGTGAAATAAAAAGTAAGAATTATAAAGGAAGGAATTACCAAGAAAATTTTAGGACTGAAAAAAAAAGTGGGTTTTGCTTCTTTTTTTCCTATGTAGGTTTCTTTTTTTTTTCACTGAAGTACTTTTTTTTTTCAACTAAGATGCTAAAAATAGCCTTAAAATGTAATTCTATATGCACATACCCTATTGAACTGTTATCAAGTGTGTTTGGATTTCTTTTTCCTTACTGCTTTTACACTTCTTCAGTCTTGCTAACTTGCTCGTTCTATATGAGCAAATATTATCCTTTTAAAGAGTACATTTTGCAAAACTCCTGAGCTGCAGGAAATAATTAATGTTGGCACAAGTGCCCTACATGTACAACATCAGGACTGCATATATATTTCTTCCAAATTATCACAGACAATGTTGCGTTGTTGCAAAAATATTTGTCTTTTAAGATAAAGCAGGTGATTTGCCCAATGTATTTATGTACTCCTGTAAACAAAACATGAATGGATGTGAGTTTGGGAAAAGCTGGAGAGCACCATTCAATACAGATTCTGATTTTCCCCAAGCAAGAACTTCAGTAGCCCTTGTGTTCTAAGAAACTGTTTACAAGAAAGATTGCAAACTAATTCTTCATCTTGCTGTAGCTTTACACTGTTGGCAGAGAGTCTCTTTCAAGTCAGAAGGCAACTAGAAAAGCTGGATGAACTCTTGACCAGGCTGACTTATGATGGGGACCCTATTCCTGTGCAAAGACCTCAGCTGCTGGAAAAAGTCAACTTTCTGCTCTACAACCTTTTCCGGAAGTGCGTAAGCCACTCCCAAAGCACAGAGCTTTACCTCAACTGGTACAACAGTGAGAACACACTGTTAAGAAAAAGAGGAAAAAAAAAGTTTGAATGTCTGAGGATTTTAAGCACCAGGTTCCTAATATAAGAAGTATGCACAGCTGTCATCAGAATTCATAGAAACTGAAGGTTCCAGGCAGCTTCTCATGGGTAGCATTTAAGGGTTTGTCATCAAGTTCTACCTCTTAAATGAATGCCAGAAATCCCCTTGTTCTAGGAGGAGTTATCTACATTCTGCTGAGAAAAGTTGTGAGGTTTTGTGTTTGTGATTTTGCTTTTTTTTTAAATAAGTGTTTCTTTTCTTTCCTCTGTCCCCCACAAGCTACACTTCCTGCTGCCTTTCCAACTCACTCTTCTATTAGTAGATAAAATATTAGCATCATTTCTCATGCCTTTTGTACAGGCTATACTAGGGATATACCACAAGTGGGTCTCTGACAGCAAAGTGGGCTCAATTGTTTGCTATATATATTTATTTAAATCAAATTAATAATTAATTAATTATTATTAGTTACTAATTATTATAATTTAATGTTATTGGAAACATGCTCAGTGTATTTTCATACTCTGTTTTATGGCTCTGATAAAATTTTGGAAGACCAAGACTTTTATCATCATTGTATTTTAGAACTCTAGAATTTGGTATAGTTTTCAACGTCTTTAAAATATCTGTTTCTTAGGGGAACAATTTCAGGAAAAGTTAGACCACTAGATCAGTTTAAGAACTAAGAGTTGGAATGCATAGCTCCCACTTCAGCATCTGCAGAGAAATAATTCTTTAAGAGATACCAGCCCTTTTTCCTTCCTCCCCCTGCCACCAAAAAAACCCCCATCTGTTAGTTCATACATATTCCTAAAAATCTATTTGTTTCACTTCTTCTCACACAGCTCCTTTGTGGTTGAAAGGCAGCCCTGCATGCCAACACATCCCCAGAGGCCAATGGTTCTCAAAACTTTAATACAGTTCACTGTTAAATTAAGGTAAGGGAAAAAAATCTGATATAAACTCCTTTATTCGTGTACAGTATTTTATCCTAGGAGAATCTAGAAAGCAAAGCAGACCAACCTGCATTAGGGATCTGTTAGGGAAATGCAGGGAAATTTTCTGGAATGGGGATATAAAGTCCACAGAATCTGTCACGCAGAACAAGTGGCAGTAAAGAGTAAAACACAAGGAAGAAAGGCACACTGTGGCTAAAGGCAGCACCTTCAGGGTTTTGTATGCATTGAATTCTTGTTTTAATGGCTTTACAAGCTGAGTTAATAATGATCCTTATCATAGAAGCCAAAATCAGAATAGTCAGAGCCACTTCTGCACAGAGGAAAGAGAAACTGCTGCATTTTGGGGGTCTCAGATGAATCACAGACAAGTTATTTCTCTCCCAGAAGCTCCTTGCCTGGCTTTGTGAAAGAGCAAAGGTTGAAGAGGAACTCTCATTTCATTTCCACCTTGCAGCACAAGGTTCATGGAGGGCTGGGGGTGAGAAAAGGTACATGAAGGAAAGCACACACATATCTGTGATGCAGTCAGAGATTATATAAATCCAATTCCTAATTACTTTGGTGTCTCTCCAGCCACTCCCTCAAACACATGCTAACTTTTCCACACACTTAGAGCAAGAGCAGGGCACCCACTACTGGAACAGCCCAGCTCCTCTTTCTGAGTATTCAACCCTGTAAATTGTGTTATAATCCTCGATGTCTAATCTGTTTTCAGATTATAATAATGTCTGATAATTTAATCTAGAGCAACCAGTGTAGTGTTTTCTGGTGCGACACTTATTCTGTTAATATTCACTGTCTCATTTTCTGTTTTGAAGGTTGCTAATTAAATTGCCCGAGCTGAACTACCAGATCAGAGTGAAAGCAACTATTGACAAGTAAGAAACTTAAAAGTGAAGATATTCTCTTGCTCCCTACAGAGACAACACAGGTTTTTTCCAGTGGCTACCCTATCTGATTTTTAAACTGCTTTTAAAAAGAAAAGGAAAAAAAATTACAAAACCCACCAGGTAAAAGATCAGAGTAACACTTCTTTTTATGTGGAAGATTTCTTTTTTAAAAACAAAGCTGCTAAGTCTAATTGATGGTTTCAAATTGAAGGCAAGAAGTCCATTTAAGATTTCTCTCAAGACTTAGAAAAGATTCACCAGACTGATACAGCAGCATTACACAAAAACTTGAAATCAAACTGTTTTGCATTTCTGGGATATTTAGGTTTGAAATAGCTCTGAGCTCTCATGATGCACCATCCCCAGCCCTAGGTACCAGCTACCTCCCTCCTTCTGCTTGTTGTGCTTCTGAAAGCCCCTGAAAACCACCTTGGCTGCATGGACATAGATGTGGGCCCACAAGAAAGAGGGAAAACACCCAGTGAGGAGGGAGCAAGAGAGAACCCAGGGCTGTTTCTCCCAGAAGCCATGTACGGTCTGATAATAAACAGCAAGATAAAATAGACTACCTACATATGGCCAGATGCAAAAGTCTAAGTGAACAGTATGAATTTCAGTTCTTCAGCTTAAAAACTGTAGTTTTAGGGTCAATACAAGCCAACTTTGAGCAGGCAAAATCTACCAGCTCAGATATGCTTCTCAGTACAAGTTCTGTCTTACACGTTTACTGATTCACAACCTGTTTCCTCTCCCCCACCCCTCTTCTCTTTTAGGAATGTTTCAACTGTAAGGTAAGACAATAAAATATCATATCTATGATTATTTTCCAATACAAGGGTATTTGAGTACATAACTGTCATGTCCTCTGCAGTAACCGTAGATTTGTTCTGTGTGGAACACATGTGAAAGCCATGAACATGGATGAGTCTGCAAATGGGAGCTTGTCAGTAGAATTTCGACATTTGGTAAGTTTGACACTATTTTTCTGTTGTGTGTAGAGAAATAAAAGATTCTTTAGAAACTCTGAGGGAGAACTGTATTACTGTCAAGGCCATGCTCAGTTTCTTCCTGCTTGTACAAAAGGATTACTCCTAGAACCTCTTTATGCCATTCCATACTTCATCCATTCCATAAAATATGACTGTATATTTTCACAGAAATGACAAAGCAAATCCTAATTACTGCCAGAAAAGAAAAGACTAATCATGCTGAATTAAAAAGCTTCACAGAAACTGAGTTTGGTTAAAAAAAGCCCCGCAACACCAAACCAACAATAAGAAAAAACAAAACAAAACAACCGCAACAACAACAAAAAGAAACCAAACACAAACAAACAAAAACCAACAACAACAAAACAACAAAACAAAACAAAACAAAAAAAAGAAACCAACACACAGAACAAACAAACAAAAAACCTAAACCACACCACAATTTTCTAGGGGAGATAGAATTGAATGCTTGAAATCTATCGGAAATTAATGCCTGTGATAAAGCCTTGTGAGAGACTAGAGCACTGCTTGTGTAAGTTCTCTGAGAGCCCAGTCAGTCCTGTTTTCTAACACTCTCTTGCCTGTGGTATTTTTGGGGCTTAACCACAGGTGCAGTGCATTGGTGTAGTTTTGAAAAAAAAGATTGAGATTGATGGTTTTTAGTGTGTTTTTTTTTTTTGTGGGATACACTTGGCAAGCACCCTAATTAATGCTTTTTTACATTAACTTAATTTCCTAAAAATTCTTTAGAAATATCAGAAGACTCCTCACTGAACAGAATTTTCAATGTGCAGTGTCAGAGTCTTCATTAGTCTTCATTTCTATATTGCAAATAAAATCTTATTATAACTAAAAAAATCCTGGTTATAAATTATGTTCTTTATATGTACTTCTGTCTATAGTTTCTCTGACATATAAATATTTCTTTGCTTTATACAGCAACCCAAAGAAATGAAAACAAGTGCTGGAAGCAAAGGAAATGAGGTTTGTGAATTTATTTGACACGTCGGTTTTGCTTACTCTGACAAGTATTTCATATTTGATTTTATTTAAATCAAAGAGTTGTTAGATTTTGAAATATATACTAAGAATGGGATCCAATTATTATATTAGTATAAGTATCATGAGAACTGTTTGGAACAATTCAAATTGTAATTGCATGCCTGAAGTCTGTATATTGAAAAAGTTACAACAGAAGGTAGACAGTAATAATCCAAATGTGTGCATTCCACTCAAAGGTTACCTTTTTGGTCATTTACATTTTGAAAAAAAAAAAAAACCAAAACAAACAAAAACCAAATAAGTTTTTTTAAGTTTTTTTTTGTTTGTTTTTGTTTTTGTTTGGTTTTTTGGGGTTTTTTTTTTTTTGGTTTGGTTTTTTTGGGAGGGGGTTGGTTTTGTGGGGGTTTTTTTGTGTGTGTGTGTGTTTTTGGGGTTTTTTTTTGTTTTTGTGGGTTTTGTTTTGTTTTTTTTTCTTTGGGTTTTTTGTTGAAATAATTGTTTCCTACAGGGAAGGTCCTTTAAATATATATTCTGCTGGTCAGGTTCACAGCTGAAGTCAGGGTGTCATTATCTTTGCATCAAAGGGGTTTGCTGCCTCAGCCAGGACCAAAAACGTGCTTAATCTCCTTGCACTTGTCCCAGCCTGGTCGTAGGTTCCCCTCTCGTGGTGACTCTGTGTATGGCATGACAGCACTAAAATCAGCATAACTGAGGGTAAAGTTGTATTAGCAAGTTAAAAAAAAAAAAAAGTTTAAAAAAAAATCACTCATATCACAGCCCAAATAGCTGTAGTTACAAAGCACAAGAGTTATCGGAAGTATTCTTTAATTCTTTAAGTACAGAGCAAAAGGTGTGATCAGGGCAAGGAATTTGACCAAAAACTAAAGCAGAGGATACATGTGCCCGTTTCACACACATTTCTGAACAGAAAACTCACCACCCAATTAGCAAGACTGAAACTCAAGGCTCACCTCCCAGATACTTTGCTGCTTACAAAATCACTGACACCACAACAAGCAAATGCAAAAATGTAGGTTAAGAAACGTTGGCACTCCAGTTTTGGCAGCATTTTCCTCCCACTTCTACACATTGTGCCTTTAAAACTATATAAAGCTATCATAGGGCTGTGGAGAATTAGGACAGCTGAACTGTGACCTGGTTCACTGCTGATTTCCTCAAGCAGAGCCTCTCCTTGGTCAAGTCAGTCTGTGAAAGTGGTTATTAGTAGAACAAGAGTTGGGATTTTCTTTGTTAACAGCAGCTATAACGCTTTCAAAACTTGGTTTGTTATAGGACGTTCAGTATGCTAAAAGTGTAGTTAAATATAACTGGCCTCATTAAAAAAAAGTGAAAGTTCTCTATTTTAGATTTGTCCTTTCATGCAGATGTACCTTTTTGCCTGGATGATTTTTCTGTGAGAAAAATCTGCTTCTGCAAAATCCTAATGGGGGAGAAGGGTTGTTTCATCAACCCTTTTCAACTTTGTGTCAGAAATACAGGTTGAGCTGGATTGATTCAACCTATATTAAAACATTTGAGCTCATTTGATGGATGAGTATTTCACATAAAAGCATTCAGGTCTAAGCTGGATTTTCCCTTTGCAAGGCAGATTTATTATTCAGATGCCTAAGGATCTCCTGTGGTCCCAATTCCTCATTTATTCAGTACCTTTTGTTGCAGTGGCCTGTACATGTCCTGGAGGAGGTGCTCCATGGCAAAGATAAGGCCACGAGGTCCTCTGCCAAGAAACACTTTCATTTTACATTGATTGAAAGCAGATATTTCACTAAGGGAAAGCATTTTGATTTGCATTTTTTAATTTCTTTTCTTAAAAGAGAAGTCTGACAAAACAATTGCATGATGGGGAGGAAAAGATCAACAACAAAGAAGACTGGAAAAGAACAAATATATTTTTATACTTTGAGTTCTGGGGATGGAAATGTATTTCAAGAAATCTGTTTCCTAAGGGGCAGAAATTTGGATCTTTACAGAGCTATGCTGCTTTGTAATCAAAATGAACGCTAATACTACAAACTTTAATCAACAATGACAAACAGATTTTAGGGTTTTTCCCATCCAATAAAAGCTTGCAGTTTTAATACCAGATTTACTTTGGATTAATGATTTAGGCCTCTAGTCCTTCAACTAGTACCCACAGCAAACCTGGATGAAGGCCTATTTGTCATTAAAGCTGTGGCTATTTGTTTTGTTTCTGGTTTGCTTCTCCTTGAAGTTGAACATCCCTGTTCAAAGTCCAATTGTCAATCAGTAAGGAAACTTCAGGAAAAGGAAAGTTGGAGACAATCTTTATCAGACACACAAAATTATCCGTTAACTTCTTCTGTGCAAATCTGTGTTTAAAGGTACCATTTTAGAAAAAGATAAAAGTTTAGAAGTACTGCTTTAAGAATATTAAGGAGTTCTTTTAGATCCATCAGAAAAAATACCAGATTTCTGTACTAATTTAATGTCAGAGTTGAACAAAAAAATTGTTTCCCTCATTTCCTCTTCTGCTTATATATTTGATATGAGTTTTCTTTCCAAGTGTAAGCTCGGCAGCAGGATCACTAAAGCAGTGTGAAATGCCAGCTGTGCACTCCCAGCTCTACAACCTCCTTATTCCCTCAGGGCCCTCACATGGTCACTGAGGAGCTGCACTCCATCAGCTTTGAAACACAGGTCTGCCTGTATGGATTGACCATCAATTTGGAAGTGAGTATTATCTGGGGCAGAAAAAAAAAAAAGGCATTTTACAGCAGTTTATAGAAGTACAACTGTGCTGGGCCACACCACAGGTCTGCCTGCCCTCGCTGAGGCCCTCAGCAGTAACCACAAGCTGACACGAGATTTCCAGAATTTCTGGAAAAGAAGTCTGTGCTTTGGGAAGGATGAGAGGCTAAAAAACCAAAGCATAGCATAGCACTAATACTTTCCTCAGCAGCATTTACAGAGGACATTCATTCTCTCCTCTAGACCAGCTCTTTGCCTGTGGTGATGATTTCCAATGTCAGCCAACTGCCCAATGCATGGGCCTCTATTATTTGGTACAACCTGTCAACCAATGATCCTCAGGTAGGTCCTCAGTATGAAAATACCAACTTTCTGCACTTTCACATTTGTATTACTTGGTTACTAAATGCATTAAGTATAAAAAAGATGTATTTCCCTCTTGATCTGGCCTTATTTCTGTCACGTACACGGTTATCAACATCGCGCTTCATTGTTCTCTTTATCTTTCTTCCCCTGCCCAGATATAAAACCACATGCACCCTTTGCTTTTCTTTTTTTAGCCTAAAGTAGTAGTTCTTAAACTAAGGAAAGGTGACAGGCCTTCTCCACACTTCTTCCCTAACTTCACTAGTTTTAATTTATATTTCTTAGGTGTGGCTAAGTTGACCTGTTAGAAAATAATTCTACCAGTGCAACTCCAAATCATGAAAGCAGGCATGTAGGTGAATCTGTAATTATAGGAACTTGTGCTTTCTGTGGAGAAGATTATAAATGTTAAGTAGCAACTTCTAGTGGCTCTAACCCTGAGCAAAGGCAGAACCATTCTTTCTAAGGCTCCAGCTGTCTCAGCACATATTTTAGATTTAGTCACTGTTACTGTGTTTGCAGACTGTGGAGCAGGGCTGCCAGTGGCTCTCAGGCTTTCAGCTGGGGATTAGAGCAGTCACACAGATGCTCAGAGAAGGGAAAGGGGCAGACAGTCTGCCATGGTGGCAGGCCAGCTGACCAGCAGGCTGGACTGCATTATCACTCTGTGATACTCCAAAGAGTTTTTGCACAGTCTTCAGTATGTCCATTCTGTGTACAATCAAAAAAAAAAAACAAAACCCACAGATGAAAAACTAAGATAAGCCAAATGACTCAACAGCACATCACCATATCAGTATGTAATGGTTTAAAGTTTCCATGCACTAAACATTAAAATATAGTGATAATATTTAGATTTTTTGACAGGATTTAAGCATATTTTCACTGTCTTCATACAGGACACTACCAGAGGCATAGCAAGGTATTTTAACATCCAAGATGCACACAGGGACTTTAGCTGTCTAGGAGTCTTACCCTACAACCCTGCTCAGGCACCCCACTGGACCTTGCAGGGTGCCTGCAGGTGGGAGGGCCCACACGTTTTCCCCAGTGCTTCCCCACACACAGAGCTCACTTTCAACACTTCCAGATTCTGCTCAAGTACTTGCAGCCTCCTCTTACAGCTGGATATGTATTTCATGGTTGCTATCTAAACAAAGCATTTGTTCTGTTGCAGAATTTGTCTTTCTTCAACAACCCCCCTACTGCCACTTTAAGCCAGCTCCTAGAAGTACTGAGCTGGCAATTTTCATCATATGTTGGTCGTGGACTCAACTCTGAACAGCTCAACATGCTGGCAGAGAAACTTATGGGTAAGTGTGTAGAAATATACAGATTTTATTTGCTTTGGGGTTCTTATATTTGGTAGCTACAGGTAGGGGCACTAGGCACACATTGTGGTTTAGCACCAGCTGGCAACTAAGCCCCCACTCCCCCAGAGTGAGATGGGGAGAGAATTGGAAGGGTAAAGTGAGAAAAGGGTAAAGTAGAAAACTCATGGGTCAAGCCAAAGACAGTTTAACACATAAAGCAAAAGCCACATGTGCACACACGGCAAACAAAGAATTCATTCACTACCTCCCATCTGCAGGCAAGTGTTCAGCCTGGAAATCAGGGCTGGATTCATCACACAAAGGAGTTACTTGGGAAGACATGCTATCACCCCAAGGAAGGAGGGAATCCTCCTTCCTCCTTCTTACCCCTAAGTTTACATGCTGAACATGTCACCATATGGTGCAGAATATCCTTTTGGCCAGTTAGGATCAGCTGTCCTAACTGTGTCCTCTCCCAGCTTACAGCACTCCCAGTCCCTTTGCTCATGGGAGGGTTGAGAGGCATAAAAGACCTTCATTACGTGTAAGCCCTGCTCAGAAAGAACTAAAACATCCCTGTATTACCAACACTGTTTCCAGCACAAATCCAAAACACACACTGGCTACTGCGAAGAAAATGAACTCTACCCCAGCCAAAACCAGCATGGCATGACCTCCACTTCCAGAGCTGATGTCAAAAATGTCACAATGACATTTGTTTTCTTTAAAGAAAAGCGGGCGTCAGCTTATTCTTATCACAAATTCAACTTTCGAACCTCCACACTGCTCAACTGAAGGAAGAGGGCATCAAAGTCACACTGAACTGTGATGTTATTTTGCTTTCTTAACAATTATCTCATACATCTGAAATCAAAAGGAAGTGATTTTGCTTGCCTATGAGGTTTAGTTTGGGGTTTTTTCATTTTAAGAACCTGTCCTCGTGGGTCTGTTCATTTCTGGGATCTCACCAGAGATGCTTCACTGGTGTCAGCACAGCAAAGAGGCCCCGTAACCTCAGCAAGACAACTATTGACTACTCTGAGACCCAAGTGTGCCTCAGAAGGGAGAGGCCTTGGGGAAAGCTGAGAAGTAACATTTAGGCTAAAAACTGAAACTGAGCACGTAGTGTTGCAAAAACCAAATCACAGGCTACTTTAGGCAAATATTTCCAAAATTATTATCACCTGCTTCAAAAGAATACAGAAAACCAGATCTACAGTCCCTTAGCATGGCCCTATCCCTCCCTCCCCAAGTCTGGATGTAGTGTATTTCTCCCCTCATCCCCCACACAATTATACAGATATCAAGCAATATCTGTTTCATAACTTCAGAATAATACATGCACCATTTGGGCTTTTTTTTTGTTTTTTTCTTTCAGGACAGCAAGTCAGTTACAATGATTATCAACTATCCTGGGCAAAGTTCTGCAAGGTACTGTTCCAAAAGTAACACTAAGCTCTTATTTCTCATAACACTCACAGCCATGCCTATCTTTGTTTATCTGATGCTGCTGATAAGATTCCCATTTGCCATATGTGTGACTTTCAGCTAAGCATAACCACATCCCTTGTAAAAATTTAACTAGGGAAAAAACACTTCCAGAAGCATAAAAGCTTGGGATTAGGGATCTACTTAGTTATATTGCTACAGACATCAGAAACTGCCATTATAGTGTGCCTTATATATTTCTGTATATGATCAATTGAAAGTCTTACCAAAGCATGCAACACATTTTTTTCATAAAGCATAAGATTTTTAATGTGTTTAGCCTTGACCTAAATTATTTCAAGACAGTCAATATATGCAATAACTTTGATGAGGAACAGAGAATATACTGATAAAGAAGGGTAAGCTCATTTAATTAATATTAACTACATTATTTAAACAAGTGCAGAACCTTGGAAGGAAGTTCAATCTTCTCATCTTTTCACACAAAATATAAATTTATAACTAGAAAGAAGCCATAGTGATTTTTATTCTCCTTGAAAAACGAGGTGCTTCCAGTGCATATCTTAAAAATCAGTTGGTTTTATGTCAGGCTGAAAGAGAGATGTTACTCAAAACCACAGCTCAAATTGTGATTCTCACTTGAGAAAAGTAGCTTATTCTTAAGAAACTGAGAAGAAACTGTCATGTGAACATTGGGTAACATCACTCTCATGATTCTCCTCTCATGTGTGTTGGTTTTGTTTGTGTTTTGTGGTTGTTTTTTTAACTGTTAGGAACATTTGCCTGGCAAGTCTTTTACCTTTTGGGTTTGGCTTGAAGCAATTCTGGACTTGATTAAAAAACACATTCTTCCTCTTTGGATTGATGGGTGAGCAACAAGGGACCTGCTGCATATTGATCTCTTTCCACATTTTCTCTGTCCTTTACTCATCTCAGTTTTAGCCATGCAGAGGAGTATTTGCAATTACTTTAACACTTCTGTCTCCCTTCTCCCATTTATAATTTTTGGAAATTGCTGCCAAAGGGGAACAACATGGGATCTCTTAGAAATGCAGGTTTAGATCTATTTTTCAGTTCTGTCTATGCAATCAAGTACTGGGATAAATTTCACCAGGCTTCACAGTACTTTGAGCTCAATGCCATACTCCACATGTAAATCACACAAAGCCCTGGTCATAGTCCCCAAGCCTTATAAAGCTTTGTAACCAGGTTTTTAACACCTGTATAAAGTCTGGCCAGATCAAGGCCAGGCTGGATAGTTCTGAGCCACCTGGTCTGGTGAAAGATGTCCTTGTCCACGGCAGAGGGTTTGGAACCAGGTGAATTTTAAGATCCCTTCCAACCCAGGCCCTTCTATGATTCTACACATTGCACAGATTGAAGTCTGTATTTTTTTTCCAAAATAAACCCATGATCTCCTGTTATACCTCAGGTACGTAATGGGATTCGTAAGCAAAGAAAAGGAACGAATTCTGCTGAAAGACAAGACACCAGGAACATTTTTACTAAGGTTTAGTGAGAGCAATCTGGGTGGAATTACCTTTACTTGGGTGGATCAGCTAGAAAATGGTAAGTATAATTAAAAGAAAAAAAAAAAAAACAAGCCAACAACTAAACCAAAACCAACCCAAACTCTGCAATACACCTGCAATACAGGAGTCAAGTTTTCTTTGGTTTGAAAGTAAAATTCACATGTATCATGTCAGAGTATGGTTTTGGACAGGATACAAGTATCATAATTTCTCAAACACAAACCAAAACTCTGACATTCTACCTCTGAGCTCTTTATATTAACAAAGCTCTCTATGAGGTGTACCTGCTAACTGCAGGCTTTAGATTTGTTTCCAAATATGCAGAAATTAAATATTGAAAGATACTAACGTAGGCAAGAACAGGTAATGCCTATGCAAGCGTGAACCTCAAAAGAAAGGCAAAAATTTGTTCCAGCTGCAGTTGCTCATCTCCAGGTTATGGTGCCTTTGTGTTTTTGCAGGAGATGTAACATTTCATTCGGTGGAGCCCTACAACAAAGGTCGCTTATCTGCCCTGCCTTTTGCCGACATATTGCGCGATTACAAAGTTATCATGGCAGACAACGTTCCTGAAAACCCCCTGAAGTACCTGTATCCAGATATCCCCAAAGATAAGGCCTTTGGCAAACACTACAGCTGTCAGCCAAACGAAGGTTAGGCTCCACTTCTCTATTTACCCTTCCTGCACAGCAGCTGCAAAGTCAAGAGGCAATTTGAGGACTGGAGGGAGAGGAGGGAGAGAATAGATTAAGATGCCTCCTTTAATAGTCATCTTCAAAAGAACTGTTTTAACATGTGTCTGTCATTTAGACAGCTTCATTTTGCAAATACATCCCTGGTCTTAGAGGTTTCAGTAGAGGTGATAACAATATTCAAAAGAAGCTAAGAAATATGTTTTTTTTTTTCCCTGATTGATGCACCACAAAATTCAGTGCTTGGGTGTTCAATGGAGAGGGAACTGAAAAGTCATCCTGCTTATTGGCTTCATAGTTGTCTTACACTGTAGCATGCTGTCTCTTTAACTTCAAGAAAACTTAGTATTTCCCAAACAGCTTGGAAGACCTACTTTGTTTCATTTCATGCAATGGAACCCTAAAACAAAGGCTGTTTATCTGCACCACCTTTTCTCAATATATTGCACAATTACAAACTTATCATAGCAGACAATGTTCCTGAAAACCCCTGGCAACTGCACTGGAAAATGCAAAAAGGCTAAACAAAGATGGTTCCAAATATGTTCAAGCCCACGTTCTTTTTTGTCCAAGTTACAAGTCAGCTCATTTTTAGATCAATTTCGTTCTTGCTTAAAGAAAGCCCTCAAAGCCTTAATTTTTTTAATAGATAAAACACATTCTTCTAGACTTTCAGTATCAAAGGTTACAATCCCATTTGAACTCAAATTCCTACATAACTTGAAAATATTTGGAGGCTACAGTATTTTTCTCCCTCTTCATTTTAACTCTGTGAACTTTGCCTAATGTTCCAATTATCTAAAGTCTTACATATATGCTTAATTTTGTGCAAAAGAATTAGAATTCAGAACACATTGTTGAAGCTGTATCTGTAGAAACAGATCTCCAAGCATTTGCAGAACTGAAGTCTGCAGGCTCAGAGTACCAAACTTAAAGAATTGTACATTTGCTTTTAAGATCTAACGAAATCTCTTTCATCAGTTGCGGTATTATATTGTGATTCATTTCAAGGGAGCACAGACAATTCTGTGACTAAGATCTGAACTGGAGGACTAATCTCAGGAATTCCCCTCATTTTCATGGCTATTTATTTATTATTGCCATTTATTTATTTATATTGCCATTATTTATTTATTTATTTATTTATCGGGGGACTTTCAAATTTATTATTGTCTGCAGCACTTCAAGAAAATAATCTATTTCAAATAGATAATAAAATGACTAGACAATATTTAATTTCTCTACTATTTATTCTAGTCTCAAAGCCCTCAGATGGAGGAGGGAAAGGTTATGTTCCTTCTGTATTTATCCCAGTCTCCAAAATGTAAGTATCCTCACAGGTGTGTTACACTTCAACTGTTATTTTAATTTAATTTACATCCAGTTTCAGAGTTTCCACTACCTCCTTTCCCTGAACTATTTGAAAACAGTTTGGCAAGGACTGCTAAAAACAAGAAAGGGAAGTAAAGGACTTCACCTCTACAGTGTTTTTTTTCATTCATGGGGCAAACCATTTGTAAAAATTGAATGCAGATTTTATGGTACTCTGATCTACTTTTCTTTTTTTCTCTCCAGTAGCTGATATTAGGGCCAAGGAAAGAGGATAAACCTGACTCAATCTCCTACATTTTTAAGTGTATATCAGGTTGTTGGCATGAGCTTACAAGGCCACCAGCAAGCCTGAGTACAGGGTTAACAAACTTAAAAAACATTCATCATACTCCATTGATATGCATAGAGGGATTAAAGTATTTTCTATTATTATTTTTGTATAATTTTTGTATGCTTTTTTTTTCTTTTTAGCTTAAATGACTCTACAGAACCACATTCTCCATCAGATCTTCTTCCAATGTCTCCAAGCGTTTATGCTGTGCTGAGAGAACACCTGAGTCCCACAGCCATTGAAACTGCTGTAAGTTGTAAACTTTTCCATTCATACGTAAATATTAAGCAAACAGGATACAGCACAGATGCTGGTTAATAAAAGGCTGCTTGTACAACTATGAATCAGAGCTCTTTCATCACTTGCTGCATTACATTCTGAAACAATGGTGCACATATTTCCTATTCTAAATGGTGCAGGATACTGCAAGCATCTTGAAAGGACTGGAATTGCATGATGTGTTGGCCAATGAAGCATGAATGTCAGAACACAAAGATCCCAGAGTTCTTGCACAAATGAAGGCTTTACACTGACAAATACATGTCACCTATACTAATTCTCTGGACAGCACAAAGGCCTGGACTTGCTCAGGGGAGCTGCCCAAGAAACATGATAATTTCCAAGTCAGCAAACTTGCACAACTTTTTCACACTGCAAGATTTTACAAGTGGTTTCAAAGTGCAAAATTAAAAGTCAACTAAAACACTTTCAACAAAGAAAAGTAATATTAACTTTGTATATAGAAAGATTAGGAAAATACGAACATATATTTTTTTTAAATTTCCTTTTTTCTAGTCCTTATTGACTAGAAATGATGTTCTGAATCATCATGGCTCAGAGTCCTTAGAGCAATGATGTATAGCCAGGTGGGAATTTGTCCAGCAAACTTTTCTCAGGAAACACAGCAGTGGTTTGGCTCCAGCAGCTTTAGAAGAAAATCTCCTTTTTTTAATACTAGCCATTAACTTTGTGTATGTTCACTGATTTATGATCTTAAAATGGTTATGTATTTAAAAGCCTGCCAACTCCCCTTTGAATGCCTCTCTGAAAACACTTCTCCTTACCCACAAACAGAACAAAACTAAACCAGAATCCTGATTGTCAGTGATTAGAAGTACAGTTAAACTTTATATAAAAATAGATGAGTTCTTGAATACATCTGAATACAATCTGAAGATCCACTCAAGAGCAAGATGTCTTTTTTTTATTCTTCACTTTTTTCTCTGACAGCACCCGTGACAAACTAGCTCTTTAGCTGAAAACAAAATAACCAGCCTGAATTAAAATTCTGCATTAAAACCTACCCACCCAATCCAAACACATCCTCACTCATTCCTATTTTGGTTTATAACATGTGGAAATGGTTCTGACCTCCTCAACTGCACTTGTGAACAATGCATGCATTTGCTTTCCTGAACTTTTGTCAGAGTAAAGAATAGTTGGATTCACTTTCGGTTAACATCAGCCTCCAAACATTTTTGGTTTCTTCTTGCAAGCACAGTAAATCTCAAACCAGCTCTATTCAGAGCTTAAAAACAAGTTGTGACCATGGCCATCGTTTAAGGTCATAACCTGACAAAAATAATGTGCCTGGTAGCAAACTTCAAGTGTTAAATACAATTTTAAAGGTACCAAGACCAGTGGTTCAGTGCTGCTGGATGGTAAGTGGTATTTCTGTAGGCTCTTAATAGAAATGTTTCCAAGTTCTGCTAGAAATTGCATCAGAAAAATAGTTTGAGAAGATTTTTTAAAAATTCCTTCCTTCCCTTTTCTATTCAATTTACCTTGCTAAATGGAAATGAAGAAAATATGGAGTTTTTTTCTTTATCAAATTCACACAATAATCTACCCTGCTGAAGAGCTGGCTTACTATAGCAAGCAGACAATCTGCATATTAAAGCAATACTTTTTCTCCATGAATTGCCAATAAAAAAAGCATTGTGTGAGATACAGAAAACAAGAGGGAAATCTGCAGCAGGATAAAATATCCTACAACTGAGTAGCTCAGTCTCAGCAAAATATACTTTCTGAAGTCTTGCTGAATTCCCTTCCATTCCCCCCCCCCAATCCAGCTTCCCTTACCCATCAAAAGAACAAGACTCCAGGAAGAACCCTGCAATACATATCCACAGGCTTCAAGAACCACAGATGTTCATACAAAAATAAATACCATGCTTATTCTTATTGCAACAGTTTCCTACACAGCGTCTCCTAAAGAGCATTCCTCTATTTCATAAACAATTAGATACAGGATTTTCAGATCCTTATCAGTTTGTATGACATTGCCAAAGTGACTCTGCAGTTACCTTGGGCCAGAGAAGTTTCATCTGCAGTTTCTTTTGAATGAACAGCTGTGAATGCCATGAGACTAATCTTTTCCTTCTTTTCTTCTAGCTGAGTTCTCCTTACTCAACTGACTGAAGTGCACATACTGGAAAAATCAGTAATTGTGTGAACGTTGGATGGGTTAAAGAAGTCATATTTTTATTTTTCCTGTCACCTCTGAAAGTCAGCTTTTCTGGAAACCATTACATTATTTTTGGCCTCTTTCAACAACACATAAACAAGGAATTTTCTCCCTAGGGATTCAAACAGCCTTTTGCAAGTCAGATTTGCTGTTGTCACTGAAAAAAGACCAAATCTTCTCTGGCTTGGGAGTCATTTGACTTCAGTGGGGTCCCAGCAGAGATAAATTTTACTTGCTAATTTAACTAATTTCCATAGAATTGCTGTAAATATGAGAGCGTAAGAACAAAATGTTTTGCTTCTGAAGACAGCATATAAAGATAACTAAAGACATTAATGTGTTTGGAGAAATTAGGATTCATTATGTTGAATACTTTCTGTTTATTCATAATCTCATACACCACTGATTTAGATAATATTTAAAAGCAAAGATTCTTGTTCCCCTGACTTTGAATGTTCCAGAGGTATCTGGGGTGACTTTTCTCCAAAGATGAATTGCTTTCAGCATAGATTTTTATCTGACACCCAGCAGAAGTTGTGGAAGGCAGGTAGGCAAGGCTGGGGAGAGAAGGGAGTTCCAGAAAGGAAGCAGACATAAAACTTGTGTTAAAAAGGCTGTCTCCATTTCTCCATTGGAAGAGAGAGTTAGTAAAACTTCCCCTTCCTTCTCACAAAATAGTTGCAGAAGTTAATCTGTTTGAGCAGGAGGCACTCAGACACTCCAGCAAGAACTGTCAGAAAGTCTACAAATAAAAAATCCCAATCTGACACAGTTCGGATGCTAAGTGGTCAATGGCAACAGGGAAGCAATTTTAAAAGACAGTTACTGCAGAGCTGCAACATTTGCTGACCACCTGGAAAGTTGTGCTGCGTGACAGGATATTACATGCCTGTCGCAGGCTCACTTAATAAGCAGGACAATCAGTTTTTGTAGAAACAGTAAATTGCCATCTTTAAATACTCTTTTTTCTTTCAGGCGTGTTTACTGCTGAGTTTGGATTGTTTGGTTTTGTGGTTTTGGTTTTATGTCCCCCAGTGTTATCTCTAAAATCTCTGTTAATAGAATAATAAACAGGCAACTTCAAGGCCACTGTATTTCACAAATGCAGGCTCAATCAAGGTGCAAGCCTTGCCCACAGAATACCTAGTTAATGCATGCAAAGTTCTTAAAACACAACCCTCAAACATTTGCACCTTACTGCTTTCTCAAGCAGGTATAAATGAGACTTCTGTGATGAAAACATAACGTCCTTGAACCAGTAAGACAGATTTTACTTTCATTTCTCCTTTCATCCATGCTATTTACGTTAGTTGAAAGTGAGTGAGCAGAAACAAAGCAATGAGATATTTTTGTGATACGTGGAAGTAGATTTCAAAGGAACAAACACATCTCTGTTCATTACACTGAGTGATTCAAAGCAAGCTGCACATAAGTTCAGTAAGCATCATGTATAAAATAAAAAACAAGAGCAATTCTGTATATAGCTTGGTAATGTCTGTAATTTATATAACCAGCATGAATAAAATCAGATTTTGGCTTCAAGTTGCATACCCAGACCTCTGTGGATTTTTTCCAAGGTACAACAAAAACAGTCTTGCTGCCTTTTGGTTGACCTTAAACTGAGCTACAAACAGTAACACAGACTTCCAAAGCAGGAAACATGACCTCTCCTGACATCAGCTATTGCATGCCTTTTCATTCTAACCTCTTCTCACAACCTTAATACAAAAAAAATGGGGAATACCTTTTATTTTTGACCACCTAAAGCTCATGAGAAGTACTGTAAGACAAGATCAGACATGGCATGAGAAACAGTCTCCTTTTTCCTTCTTCCCTGCAAGGCAACCCTTCCCGACTCCCGAGTGTTAACTTCAGCCCAGTATACCTGGTGTTTCTGAGCAGCACCGTGGATCGGGTTTTGGCATGGCAGTTCCTGCTATTGCTTCAGAACAGATTTTTGCTGAGGGCAGGCTTAACGTTTTGTTGAAAAGATGTGCCTTGAGATCGTTTCACTGCTTCAAAGGAACGCTGGAGTGATTTATCTGTAGGATGAATACATACAGCCCAAACCTCCTCCCATTAGAAAAGTGAGAATTTGGTCCTTATGCCGCGATGAAGAAGGACACAGCTCTCCAGTGAAACGATGGTGTGGAGGCAAAACACAAAAAAGGGGTGCTGAGATGCTACCAGAAAAAAAACCCGATACAACTACTTTTAAGTACTTCTACTAACTGGGTTTTTGCTTTCTCTGTGTTTTGCAACAGCAAAGTAAAAAAACGTGATCGTTTTGTGCTTTGTCTTGGTGCATCACTGTAACGATCCTAATTAAAAAAACATAAAACCCGTCAGTTCCCTTCTTCCATGGCTTTTATTCATAGCCACGTTAATAGATCTACTACTCCCCAGAATTCCACGCCACGAAGTTTTCCGAACAGACCTCCTATTTAATTCTCTTCATGGAGTAAGACCTGCCTGCTCCACCTGAGGAGGGAAGGTGCACAGACTACCCTGAAAACCCACAGCAAAGCCGGGACTTCAACATCCCGCTCTTTGTCGGCTTTAAACACCAGACAAAACCCAAAAAGGCTACGCTGGACCAAGAGACAGAGACAGCGTCCCTGCGGGAAGAGAAACAACGCTCAGCCGCCTGCAGTTTATCGGTGCCGGGGCTGGCCAAGCGGGCCGGGTGGCCGGGCCAGGAGCCGCAGCAGCCGCGCAGCCCCCCC
>WBNO01000084.1:44106-129740 GCA_013400575.1 Peucedramus taeniatus
CGCCGCCGCGTGGATCGGCCGCGATTCCCCGGGAAGGGCAGGGAAGGAGGTAGAGGAGGGCCAGGAAGGAGTCCTGGGGTGCATCGGATGGCCAGCAGGTCGAGAGGGGTGATCAGCCACCTCTGCTCAGCCCTGGTGAGGCACATCTGGAGGGCTGTGTCCAGGTCTGGGCTCCTCGGTACAAAAAACACCGGGAGCTGCTGGAGGGGGGCCAGCAGAGGTCCCAAAGATGATGGGGGATCTGCAGCACTCTTCTACAAGGAGAGACTGCGGGAGCTGGACCTGTTTAGTCCAGAGAAGAGACAAAGAAGGGATCTCATCATTCCATATAAATATCTCAAAGGCGGGTGCCGAGAGGATGGTGCCAGACTCTTCAATGGTGCCCAGCGACAGGATGAGGAGCAGCGTCCACAAACTAAAACACAACAAGTTCCACCTCAGCATGAGGAAGAACTTTACACTGAGGGTGGCAGAGCACTGGAACAGGCTGCCCAGGGCGGTCGTGGAGTCTCCCTCTTTGAGTCTCCCTCTTTGGGACTGCTACAGCACACTCAAATGCTGTGTTAGCTGTAATCTGAAAAGCACACACAAAAAATGCCTCAAAGCCCTCACTTTAAACATAACATTTTTAACTCCTTTGCTTCTCACACCTAGCACACACCACTCAGCAGCTGAGGGCAATGGCATATAAAAACTAAAGGATTTGGTAGGAAGGGACATAGAAGGTAGTCCTTCACCCTGATCCTCCCCTGTTCTTTTGTATGAGTCTTATAGGCAGCCAATAAAAAACAATTATGTGAGTGGATTTGCATCTCACCACCCATCTTCTCAGTCTGGGCTGTTCCTTGGACATATCTTTACATGCCATTTCCACTACAAGCTGATAACCTGCAGCTTAGAAGGCTCAGGACTCTGCTTCTATAGACCATACATCAGAGCTAAAGCCACTCTCACAAAAGTGTTAAAACTGAGAGAAGCCGTCCTGCACAGTCTTAGTTCATTTAAGCACCCTGTATCTACTGCACAGGTTACTTGAATTTAGCCTGAAAATATGATCCTAAGAACTAAAACACATAGAAAAAAAACATCTTCCCAGTACTTCTCCATTTAAAGTGACTTGAGAGAGCAGGCAGGTGTGGACACAAATAGCAAGTGAAAATGGGCACTTAGAGGGCTCTCTAATTTTTCACTCACGCTCTTGTTGATGGGGAATACATATGCACACACAAAAGGTGATATGCCACGTTCAGGACCTCAATTATGCAGGTATCAAACACACAGGTCTTCATTCCCATATCTGCTAAGCAAGAGAGCAATAGCACTATAGCAGTACCCTAAATGCTATGAAAATGGGTTCAGAAGAAAAAGAAAAAAAGAAAGCACCACACAGCTATTCACTCACTTCACCTCCTCCCTACATGGTGGGATGGGGAGAGAATCAGAAGGGTAAAAGTGAGGCACATTATGGGCTGAGATAAAAACAGTTTAACAGGTAAAGCAAAAGCCATGTACACAAGCAAAGCAAAAGGCAGGTGTTGAGCCATCCCAGGAACAGACTCCATCACACCTAACAATGGCTTGGGGAGACAAGCATCATCATGCAAAATGCCCATCTTTCCTCCTTCTCCTTCCCCCAGCTCTGTGAGCTTGGTGCCACATGGTCTGGAACGTCCCTTTGCTCAGCTGGGGTCAGCTGCCCAGCTGTGTCCCCTCCCAGCTCCTTGTGCACCCTCAGCCTCCTCCCTGGTGGGGTGGGGTGAGGAGCAGAAAGGGCCTTGATGCTGTGTAAGCCCTGCTCAGCTGTAACAAAAACATCCCTGTCTTACCAGCACCACTTCCTGCACAAATCCAAAACAGCCTCCTGTTAGCTACTGGGAACAAAATTAACTTTATCCCAGCCAAAATCAGCACATCCTCCAATTTTGTCAGTGTTCATGAAAACTTCAAATTAGTTATTTTTCACCAGTTCAGTCCGAATACTACTTAAACATTTACGCTGACTTTTTTTTTCACCCCTTCCTCAGAATGTCTCAGTGGTATCAGCTACAGCAACTCGATTCCAAGTTTTTGGAGCAAGTTCACCAGCTATATGATGACAGCTTTCCTATGGAGATCAGGCAGTACCTGGCACAGTGGCTGGAAAACCAGGATTGGTAAGCCCAGAAATTAATTAGGCTTTGGGTTGTGTGATGAGCAGTGCCCTCAGACGTGCAGCTACAGTCAACAGCAGAATGCTGGGGAAGCAAGCTGCTAGGTGATCCTTTGCTGGTAGGATGCTTCAGTAGCTGTGTGGGTGCTCCAGCCTGTGTTCCTGCCCCTCTTTAGGGCTTTCTGGAGGGGCCTGAAACCTGGAGTAAGTGTCCTTTCTCATAATGTTCTCAGTGGTCCAGAACAAAAGTGGCTGTTTTAGGACCAATTAGTTCCTACCTTGGTAGCATCGTAGCAAGTACTAGACTTGGTAGAGTCTCTCGCTCTTCAAAGACTCTGAGCTTCTGCCAGACTTTCTGTGGAATGTCTTCTCTTTGAGGAGTGGTACAACATGCACATGCATCAGGGTCACTTGGAGGTTCCTGATGTGCATGGAATGAGTAAATGAATTTGAACAGAGCGTGGCAAAAAGTAATAGAGAAACGACATTTCTATATCAAGGAAAGTAAAAGTTAAGAGAATTAAACTGGCTTGCATTTGAAGGTAATTCTCAGTGCTTGCATATTCTACAGCTGGAGTTGGGGATTAAAAATCAAGTACACCTGGATGTATTTCTTGGCTCTTGTATTGGAAGTGTATTTAACCCAAGCATGCTTTAAATGATTCCAGGGAACATGCGGCCAACAATGTATCATTTGCTACTCTGCTGTTCCATGACCTGCTGTCACAGCTTGATGATCAATTCAGTAGATTCTTGATAGAAAACAACTTTTTGCTGCAGCACAACATAAGGAAAAGCAAACGTAATCTTCAGGTACGCCTGGGTTCTGTATCTATACGTTTGCTTGATTTGCTTCAGTGCAGTTGGATGCCTCTAAGCTACCCTGCTGGGAGGGATTTTCACAGAGGATGTGTGAGAATCCTGATTTAAAAGCCAGAATTCAAGTGTTGCTCCATTTTTCTTTTGATTGGCTACAGTTGGAAAGTTACAGTTTAATTATCAGCACAGTTACAGTTTGAGAACTCTAGGAAAAAGGAAACCCCCCAGGGTAGCACCATCCCGAACAGAGCAGGGCAGTACTCAATCCACAGCAAGTTTCAGCTTTGTGTGCAGGTAAAACAATAAGGTGGAATCTGCATCCAGCCTGGAATGTGTGTTAAACCAGCAGCCATAACAAGGTGTGGGAGGGTGGCTCTTGAAGGATGAGCTCTCTCTAGGACTATAGGGAAGTATCCCACTTCTCCCAAGAATATCTCTGACCCTCTCCTGTTGTTTTGTGCCAGTCCTGTCTCTTTATATGCCAATGAACTACACTGGAAGCTCTTGGAACTGTAATCCTGGAGCATGCTATGACCAGTGTGTTCCCTGAGGCTCACACTCGGGTCATACCCTAATTTCTTTTGCCAGTCTGAAAGTTACTGAAAGACAAGAAATTATGTGTACGAACTTTAGCAACAGACTGTGTCTCTAATGATAGGATAACTTCCAAGAAGACCCAATACACATGGCAATGATCATCCACAACTGTCTGAAAGAAGAGAGGAAAATACTGAACTGTGCCCAGGCGTGCAATGAGGTAACAGTCTTGAAATATCTGCTGCAGTTGTATCTTCCCTTGCCTATTATTTGGGAATAAATAATATGGAAGTGGATGAAGACTGGCAGGGGAAACAGGCTATCCTCTCTCTGCCCAATAAGAGGTTCCTTAAAAATGAGAAGAGTGAGCACTGATATGTACCAGCTGGAGAACATTAATTTGTACCAGCTGGACAGCATGGCTTTTTTCTGCTGAATCAAGCATTTGGAGGATAAATGGCCAGGAAATAATTTTTATTCCCAGAGTGATGTAAAAGCTATGCTGGTTGTTTTAATGCTTCTGTAGTACGATGTAGCCTGATGTGCCAGTTGGATTTTATTTTAATAATTAGTGCTTAGCTCATATATCCAGTAAGATTTTAGCTTTGTTCTTCTGCATTTTACTCCCCAGTTTGCTCTCTGTTAAGCAGCTGAGCATGCTTTTTTGGACTATCTCTGGAAAAATGATGCATCCTCCTTCCCAGTTGTCTCCAAGTATTTCTTTCTAATTTTGGTGGTGTTTTGGGGTTTTTTTTTAACGAAGCCCTTTTCTTTCTTCTGAGTTATAGGTAAAGCCATATCTTCTCCTTCATAATCTGTTCTCCAGCTTCTCACCTTTTTTTTTCCTTTGTGAGAACTGTTTTGCAATAAACATTCCACATTTGGGAAGGGCATGAAAAATATATAGATAGCTGTAATGCAGTTATGTAGAAATAAAGTGATGACTGACCAAGCATGTTAATTTCCAATACAGAAATACCTCAGTTTATAGCAAGGCTTTGAATGTGCAGCGTGGGAAGAGCACTTGGGTACAGGCTTTCAACAAGGGGCCCTTTGCAACAGTGTCCAAAGCAGCTGCTCTAAGAGTGTGATTCTGAGGGAGCCCCTCTAGCTGCAGCACAGCTGTTCAGTCCTGGCATAAAGGATATATGTCATATGTCATTTATGTAACATAAAGCACCTGCTGCTGCCTTTCCAGCATGCAATAAATGTGGGTCATCAAAAGGGAAAGGGAATTACAGGATGGTTTGGACTGGGAGGGACTTTAGAGATCATCTACCTTCCTCTAGACTGGGCTGCTCAAAGCCTAATCCAGTTTGATTATCACTTCCACCACTGACTTAAATCCATGATGGGAGACCTTTGGCAGTTTACTAAAATAAGTATTTTGTTTCTTTCAAATTCACCTGAATTTGATTTTTTTATACTACAAAATTTTAGTATGATTCATCAGAACAAGCCATGCTTCCTCAGGTTATTTGTCAACAAATGCCACTAATATACATTAATGAAAAAAGTTATGGATCACTCTGTTTTCACTTGTTCTGCATTTTCCCTCAGATGGAAGTAGGGAATGTACAGAACGCTGCGGCTGGGATGCCAGACAAACAGAAGGAGCTTGATGCCAAAGTTAGGGCTGTAAAAAGCAATGTTACAGTAAGTATAATATAACTTTTCTCAGTAGTGTTTGTTGATTAGCAGATGTTGAAAATTAGACTTGATAAAAATAAAAGTAAGGTAGGGGTTTTCAAGTCTATAAACCAGGGATTTCCTGAATGTAGGAAGTACCTTGTGCCTAAACTTTAGCAACAAAAGCATTTTACCCATCTGAAATACTAGCAACTGAGGGAAAAAAAACCTGTTAAATCATAACTGACTAGTTTGTTGCTAACTAGATGTACTCTTTTTAGCATATAGATGTTTGTCTTAATAAATACAGTCACAACAGAAAGCTTTTCTCCAAATAGTACATAAGAATTTAAAAGTTTAAAATGCTATGTGCTGTTCCAAGTTTTACCACTGTAGCCTAGGTTCTCCTAAATTCTGTGAACTTAGATGGCACCAGGGCATTTCCATACTTTATAATAAACAGAATTTCAGTTAGTTGTGAAGGAGGAAGGATGAATAGAAGGTGATGAAATGTAGAGATATTTCCTGTTAGTCTAGGAACAGGCATTGCTACAAAATTGGACTTCATGTCTCTCAGGGCTGGTACCAGCCAGTTCCTAATCAGATGAAGTCTTGTGTTACTGGAAAATATTAAATAATTGTGGCCGTTCTCACTCGTGCATTACAGGATGTGGAGCAGGACATCAAGACATTAGAGAATTTGCAAGATGAATATGACTTCAAATGTAAAACCCTGCAGAACAGAGGTAATTTTTCAAGGACACCCCCTATTGTTTGTCAGAGTAAACTGCTCTTTGTGTCAGGGCACTGAGCCTGATGATACACAGCCAAACTTACTGGTAATGTGCCTTGTTGATTAACTCTGCTTCACACTGAAACCTAAATTTCTGCATCTGTCTTTTGTGCCAAGAGAGTTTCCTTGTTAACACAGCATTCCTTTGCCCTTTACATCCCTTTGCCACTAGAAGTAGCAAACCCTGTAGGCTCTGTGACCATTCAACCATATACTTAATTAGTGATGTTTCACAAATGCCAAACCAGCTTTAGGTTTTGTAGACTCTTGTGTACCAAGGGAAACACACAGAGTCCACAACTGGTTTCATTAAACAGGTCTGTCTCTGTTGTTGACTTCTTTGTTCCCAAAAAGGCTTTAGTTTCCAACACAACTTGGCAGAACTGACTATCCCTCAGAACAGGGACATGTTCAGAAGGTACTAAGGGAAGCACTGAGCCACGATCTTGCTTTTTGTATTTGTCCCCTTCTCACCTCAGCATTTTCCCCATTCATCCTTCAGCACTCCTTCAGCCTCACATTGACCATTTGGACTTATTTTACAGAACACGAGTCCAGTAATATGTCTCAGGAGGAATACAAGAAAGAACAGCTGAATCTCCAGCACATGTTCTTATCACTGGACCGCAAGAGAAAGGTAGTGTTCAAGTATTCTTTCAGCAGCTTTTCATCTTAAGCACATGTTCATTTTAATTGAATTGACATAAATTAGCAGTAGGAAAGTTTTTTTAATATGTCAGTTGAACTGAGAAATTTGCAGAGTTTTGCAAAACAGGTGAGCACTAGCTAAAACAGTACTTATTTCTCCTGTATGAAGTATTTCTAATACACAGGGTAGTCTCATATTCTCTGTAGGAGGTGGTGAATGAGATAGTGCAGCTACTGCAGAGCACAGAGCACACACAGGCTGCCCTTATTAATGATGAGCTGGTGGAGTGGAAGCACAGGCAACAGACAGCATGCATTGGTGGGCCACCCAACGCCTGCCTTGACCAGCTGCAGAACTGGTAAGCCTTTTGTAAGACCACATTTAAACTGTGTTAAGAAGGAACACCACATCTAGAAAATATACTGATTATTTATATTATTATTATGTTTTCATTCTGTCTTAGCATAACTGCATTCATTTTATTACCTCACCGAATTTCCTTTGAGCACAAAGTGTACTCCAGGCACTGCCACATCCTCAGGGACAATCACCTGGCTGGTGCCTCTGCATTAGTACAATATAGAAACATGCTAAAAGTAATAAGATCATGTCAATTGTAGGTTCACCATTGTTGCTGAAAGTCTACAGCAAGTTCGTCAGCAGCTCAAGAAGCTTGAGGAACTGGAACAGAAGTTTACCTATGACCCTGATCCCATCACAAAAAATAAACAATTTCTGCAGGACCTAACACACAAGCTTTTCCAACAACTCATCCAAAGGTAATAGACCATAAGGATCTTTTGGTGTTACCATGAATAAATAAACAAAGAGCACCTTCTCTACTGTTCCCTCAGTATTTCCTGCATACTATCTTTTCATTTTCTAAGGTTTTCCTAAGTTTGTCAGACATTAAACTGAGTTACTACTGGTTTTGAGATTTACCCCATCTAGGATTTCCATAGGTCCAGGCCTATGGGAAGGGTTTATGCTCAGTCATTATTGAAGTTAGCAGGAGCTTTGCTGCAGTACACATTGATTACAGAGTCAAACTCCCAGTCTGTTAGTCCACTTCTCACTTCAACCTTGCAAAGTTCAAGTGAAGAGAGGCAAGAAACCATCTGCATCAAGCTGTGCCCAAGATAGATACACACTAGATTCTCCAATCCTTTGTCCCTGGACACATCATCTTTGCCTCCAGCATGGGGAGACCAGCCCTGCCTCTGTACCACGTTTATGATGCAAGTTACTGTAGCTGGTAGTTGCCTCACATACAATCAGAGACCTATTCTGTAAACACACAGTAGACAAAAATTTGGGGTGTATCAAAACATGTTAGCCCCAGAAGTTTGTTTCATTGTGTTAGCTGGCCCTCGTCAAATCCCCTGCTACTGTATCCATCCCTTGGGCATGTGTTACACAGCACTGTCACTGTAAGAATTCAGGAAGCCCTGGGAATGGCAAACAAAGCAACACTCCTCACTTGCCCCGTGCTAATTACAGTGTTTCCTTGCTGTTTGATTTCAGGGAAGCATGAGGTAGCAATCTCCCTCCTCAAGCCATCCATGTAGTGCAGAAAAGCTAACACTTAAAAAATCATTATTTCTAGCCGTATTCTAACAGTTGAAAGGAACTGATTCACAGACCTCTGTGTAGACTGCAGCTGAGTGAATAAAGTGTATAGTATTACTGGTAAACCAGCATTCTTTTCAAGTTCACTTTTATATGGTTTCTTATTTAAGAAGAGCAAACATAAATCCTTTAACCTTTTCTTCCCATAGCTCCTTTGTGGTAGAGAGGCAGCCTTGCATGCCAACACACCCTCAGAGGCCACTAGTCCTGAAGACAGGAGTGCAGTTTACTGTGAAGCTGAGGTATGTTTTCCCCTTTCCCTGTTCCTTTTTTGTGGTAAGAATTTTCTGTCACTGGCTTCATGTAGCCAAGAGGATTGCACAGCCTGCCCTACAGCCCAAGGGCTGAGGCAGTAGGAGGGAAGTGCTGTGGGCAGGGGCTTTCTTATGGCAGATCTTAACTCACATTCAGCTTTTACCCTTTCCCAGAAGTGGGGTGTACCATGTGTGTAACAAACACAACCAAACAGCAAGAAGACACATGCAGAGCACTTTGTCATGCCAAAGAATAACTCATTTGCTCATTTAGTTTTCTCTCTAAATGCTGTCTGGTATGGAGCAAACTTGGAGCCTGTATGTGGCCAAGTATGCTGAAATATCTGTGGTAAGCAACACAGTAGAAGAGAACCCATATTTTTCAATTGCTGACATTAAAAAAAATACTTCTCTTTCCAGATTGCTGGTGAAACTGCAGGAACTGAACTACAACTTGAAAGTGAAAGTTTTATTTGATAAGTATGTTGCATTTATTTCATCCCTCTTATGTAACGATAAGCAGTTCCCACACTCAGAAACCCAAGAGCAGTCACATTAGAAGTGTTGAGTAGGCCAGCAGCAGGCTGGTTCTCTGTGGCAGGAGGTACATCCCTCCCTTTTCCTTACCCCTTCCCTTGCTCTAAATCACAATCTGCCACCAGAGACATGTCACAAAGTGCAGATGGCCTCAGCTTCTCACCATCAGCTCCACAGAGAAGAGCTCACTACTGCTAAATCAGACATGGGACAGCACATGGGCAACTGACACTCTTCTGGGGTCTTACACCTGGATTAGCATGAGGTGACAGTGTGGAATTGGACTCCAGCATTTCTAGGCACATAATTCAGTCACATCTCTAGAATCCCTTACTTTTTGGGTAGAGTCTAGTAAGGAATATAGTTATCCTCAGGCTGCCTTTGAATAAGGGCTATAATCTGCCTACCTGTAACATAGGACATGTTCTTAATCAGAGAAAAAAATTACAGCAGTTGAAACAGATTAATGCCAATCTCTTATATTTTGTAAGGAGTTCAGGTGAGTTTTGCACTTATTTCAAGGGCAGGGAAAGAAATGTGACAGGCTGTCCAAAATAATGATAGGGACTGCTTTCAAGAAAGCAAGTGGGTTTTTGTCTTCCCAGCCAAGTAATTTTGTTCACTTGAAATGGCTCTAAGGTCCAGAAACTTACATAGAATAGTAAAAAAGTAAAAAGGAATTCTTAAGTGGTTGTGGGAGGTGAGTCATTGAGAAGTGTACTAGATAGAATGCAACTCAGTAAAATTCCAAGTGCTGGGAAAACCAATTCAAGTGATGCAGCAATTTATTCTACAAGTTTAAAAGCAGATTTGGAGTGGCAGAACTATATATTTTTTTTCCTCAGAGCAAGAGTTAAAATCTTTATAGTAAAAGAAAGTACTTCTTTTGATTATAAAGCCCCCATAGCAATATCAAGCCTCAGTAAAACACAGGCTGTGTAGTACAATATTTATTTTGACTGCTTGAACCAATTGCCTCATCTTTTGCACAAGAATTTCACAAAAGCATTTTACCAGTTCTCAATCAGCTCTGTCAGCTACTAAAACATGCACATTTTCTCATCCTTTGGCAGAATCTTTAAAAGATTATTTTGTCTTTTTTTTTTTTTCTTGACAGAGATGTAACTGAGAAGAACTCAGTCAAAGGGTATGTGGCATCAGAGTTTGATATATTAACGTTAGATTCTTTCAGTGAATGTGAGATTTAATTATATTGTCTCTCTCTTTGTGTAGGTTCAGGAAATTTAATATTTTGGGAACAAACACAAAAGTAATGAACATGGAAGAATCTACTAATGGAAGTCTTGCAGCAGAATTCAGGCACTTGGTAGGGGGTTGTTTTTTCTCTGTAACTGATACAGCCACTTAATTTTGTAGTAAAGCATGGTAGGAAGGAAACAAATTGCTTGTGTTACTGAAGTCATTATTCATTTTTGTGTAAAGAGGAACTGTGGTTATCTCTCCTTTTTCTTTGTTCTGTCCTTTTTAAAATACGTTGCCTGTTTCAATCAAAATGTGATTGCTTGTCACTGAAAAGGGACAGGAATGCAAACAAGAGTATTTGTTCCCATACAGCTTATGCTGCAGTGGGTTCTTTGGAGAAGGAAGATAAAAAAGCCTAGAAAGGCTGGTTTGGGCCTTTCAGAGGAAGGTCCATAGGTCAGGAAGTCTGGAATATTTTAAAGAGCTTTGAGTCTGGAGGATGAAAATTGTCAAGGAGTGTGCAGCTGCAAGAGAGTCAGTGCCTTTGGCAGGCTATACAGCTCTCCTGATCTGCAGATTGTGAGGGAACACTTTGATTCCATCACTGCAGCAGGAAAGGAAAAATGCAATTCCAGAACCAGGGAACATGGAACTCTACCTTCATTGTCCAGAACTGAGGCTGTCTAGAGTTTCTCATCCAATTCAGAGGGGTACTTTGATAAACTGATATTCCATCTCATCCTGATTTCATACTGCTTCTGATCTTAAAAGGCCTCTTGCATAAAGGCATTGCATCATAACTGTGCAGTATCTTTTTTCACAGATGAACAGTTTATAAAAAGGTAGTAGTTATGTAACAGTTTAATCCTTTGGCTCCCACAGCTTAGAGCCAAATAGTATCAGACACTAATGCAGCAAGTTTACATACAGTTGAGCAAGTGGAACATGCAAATGGAACTCTACCACTTCCATTTGTGCCTGCCATAAACAAGTGACAGGTTTTTTGTTTGTTTGCAGCAACTGAAAGAACAGAAAAACACAGGGAGCAGAACAAATGAGGTAAGCAGCACTAACCTTTGCTTTGTCAAGTTTTAGTATAATACTAACAAGGCATTCATTTAAGACAGTGCTCTCTGCTCAGACCCATGAAGATCTCTCATGTGGGATGAGAGATCATAGGAGAGGAGTTCAGTGTTTCTGCAAAGTGATCCATGTAGGAAGAGTCGGCAAGGAGAACTACTGCCAGAATGACAGTGAGGGACTCTCCCACACTGGCATCTGCCTTTAACAGGGCTTCCTGGCAAGCACAGATTTCTCTGTGGCTTAAAGGTAGCCAAAAGAAACCCAAAAACATGCCTGGAGAGGCAGTTTTAGGAAGTCAGCACTGTCACTTGACTTTGACCTGTAAACTCTTACTGAGGTCTAGAGCATGTCACCATGGGCAGAAAAAGGTTTTCCCCATGATAAAGCCCCATTACTTCACCCTAGGAATTTTCAGTCCCTGAAAAGTTCTCTTACATTTTTTTGAAGGGTCCTCTGATTGTAACAGAAGAGCTTCACTCTCTGAGTTTTGAGACACAGCTGTGCCAGCCTGGTTTGGTAATAGACCTAGAGGTAAGTCTTAGATCAAACAGATGGACTGCAGTTCCTGTGTGTCACTTGTGCTGACAATCTTAACTTCTTTCTCTCTTTTTTTGTTTTCCTTTAAGTACTAGGATATCACGTACTTTCAGTTATTTCAAATTATGGGGATGACACTTCACAACAACTCTGTATAGACACAGAGAGAAAATTCTGTCAGATCTCTGGGTAAATACAAATAGATGCGCTTTGCAAAATGTCTGATACCTAGAGGGCTTAAACCACGGGTTTGGTTATCAGTTTACATTTATTTCAGAAGCAGTCTGCTATGAACTCTACTGTCACTATCAGTGCTGTCATAACTGACACTAAATGAAAGTCTTTATTAGACAAAAATCACCCAAGTCTTTCCAGTATTTCACCATACTTTCTCCCCTACATACAAACTTCTATAGAAAAAGTCAAAATTATGCAAGAAGGGAATTAAAACAGAAATGGGTGTGTGGATAATCTCAAGGAGAATTGTGGCAACCTGACATGTTTCCTTTTGTGGCCCTTTCAGACCACATCCCTTCCCATTGTTGTGATCTCAAATGTGAGCCAGCTTCCCAGTGGATGGGCTTCTATCTTGTGGTTCAACATGCTGTCTACTGATCCTAAGGTATTTGCAAGAAAAAAATATGTTTTATCAGGTACTGTGTCTAATTTTCAAGCATTGTCTGCAAGTGGCTGCTGCATTTTAGCTCTGCAGATGACTTGTAATGAGTTTCAGCTATAGAAAAGGGCAGTAACTTCCCTGACCTAAACAGAGCAATGTTTGAAACCCATATAAGGGTAGTGTACATGTATTCAGGATATACAGCACACAGTGAGAAGCAAAAGGAACATTCAAGAACTCAATTATGGGGCACTTGAGTAATCCAGCAATTCTGCCTGCTGGGAGAAGGCACATCCAGAGCCCCAGAGATTGCTTTTCCTGGTAAAGAGTGCCTGGAAGAACAGCTGCCTGCTCCTGCAGAGTTGTCTCAAGCTGACATCCATTTTTAAATCTGGAGTTTGTTTGGGCAATACAAAAATTTCAAGTGGCATTCCAAAATTAACATTTGTTAACTATAGCTTGTATTTTTCTCTTCCTTTCTAGAACCTGTCCTTCTTTCTGAATCCACCCTGTGCAAAGTGGTCTAAGCTTTCTGATGTTCTGAGTTGGCAGTTTTCTTCTGTAACAAAGAGAGGACTTAATGCAGATCAGCTGAGCATGCTGGGGGAGAAGCTTCTTGGTAAGGTCTGCTTTCATCACAGATGGCCTGTCTGAACTGAAGCTAGTTCTGCACCTTTTCCTGCAACCCATTTTAAGTTTTCCTTTCCTCTCACAGCTTTCCCCCTCCTACAATATAACTTTGTAGCAATTAAGCATTTTCCTCTTTTCAGTAGGGCAGAGTTTGTAAATGAGATCATGTCATGAAAAAAATCTGCTGTTCTAACTTGGGAGTTTTGTGCATTAGAGCAACACAGACTGGGCCTAATTCTGCCTTCTGAAGTAACACTCATGTTTAGTCAGTCTGTGAAGTGGATGCTTCTTGGCATCTCTCAGTTTTTTTTTTAAATCCACCTCCATTCATTTTAACATTATGCATGCCCCCAGCTACAGTGGGGATTCACTCTGCATAAACACAGTTGCAGTGTCAGCATGCAAACACTATCAAACTGCTAAAGAATATCAAACTGAATTATCTCTCACATGAAGACCTGAGTGTCCTTAATAAAAGCCTCATCAGCCATGGGTTTTGTTTCCAAACTCCTTGCAGTTTGCCTGAATAGGCAAGGCACTTGACACTGCTACTGATTTTGCACAGTAGACTCCAGATGAAAAATATAGATTCAGTATATTTCACCAACCTTAAGTTTCAGGAAAAAAATTATATTTAAAGGTATTTGAGATTAGTGTGTCTAGGTGGCAAGTACAGCATTCCACTAATTCCCTCAAGACATAAGATCTGACAAAAAGCTGTTAATTTATTAGATTCCTTTTCAAATTTCTACAAGGAGATTTTTTTTTTAATTAAGCAACATAAAGAGACCAGTGATATATTTCTATGGCAAATTAGCATTTCAGAACTACAGGGATTTTGTTGAGCTCTGGTAAGGTTGCTACTTAAATCTTCTCTTTATAGATAAAAATATTACCCAGCTGCAAAAAACCTGGTTGCTGAACACTGTATATTCAGGATTCCTCAGGGCAAGGAGACAGAACCAGCAGGGTGCTAGGGCACAACCTGGCTGCTGTTTTTGCAATGTGAAAGTTGACAGAATCTTGATCCCTTAACACCAGCAGTATCACTAACAAGTTCCCTAACCCAGTTTCTTTTTAGAAAAATGACAGAGAAAAGCATATTTATTGGAAGCCATAGCATGATCTTTAAGGGGAAGAATTTGGCCCTGACTACAGTCAGGGTCTGCAAAGCTCCAGCATAGGAGGCCCAGCATAGGACTTTTCTTTGTGGTGTGGATATGGTTATGAAACACTGTGGACATAAAAACAAGGCTGAAGGAAGCAATTGCAAGAGGAATAAGATGAGTCTGTGGTTGGGGTAGACCTATGAGTCAAGAGTTTCTGGGGCAAAAGCCTGCAAATCACCAGAATCAAGGTAGGAAAGTGCTTAATCTTAGAGAGATGCTGCGGGGCCTGCTGAGCCTGCAGAGGAGCTTGTGGGCTGCAGTCTTCTTGCTGTGCTGGCAAGAACTGTGCAAGGATTCAGTTTGCTTCCTGGAAGCATTTTGAGGCTGGCAAGTGTTTGGTGCAGCACAGCACAGAAAGTGTCAGGGTAGATTGGTTCCCATTACACAAGGGCTGCTTGCACAGGTTTGGGTATCATAAAACCTCCCAGAGGGGAGCTTGGCAACCTCCCCTGCAGTAGCTGTGAAAGCACAGCAGCCTGCCTTTCCTTTTCTTAGTCCAACAGCTGACTTCCAAATAAACACTCAGGAACTTGGTTTTCTAAGTACTTTTAGCCTTACTAAATAACTTATGGAACATAACTGAAGTCAAATTTATCGTGTTCAGGGCCAACAAACGGAGGATCTCAGGATGGCCTTATTCCCTGGACAAGATTCTGCAAGGTATGCACACAGTTTTGAAAACTGAGATGGAAGAGGGATCTCATCTTACTTTATTGTGGGTTTTGTTTGGACTTTTTTTGTTTGTTTCCTCCCCCAAAGTGCCTACTTTTCTAGTAGCATCTCCTAATTATTGTAGACCTTACATGGTCATGGGAGGCTTTGGTGGTGAGGTTAAAGTAGCAGCCAGAGGAAAAAGAGCTTGCAGTGGCAAGGAGCAGATGATTTAGAGACTGTTTTTGATCTATGTAAACTCCACAGGAAAAAAAAAAGTATCTTTCAAACACAACATCTCCATTATTATTAATGCAGCTGCTATTAATAGAATAGTTCTCCATTTTGACTATTACAGAAAATGTGAACAAAAAAATGGCAAGATGAACAATTCTTCTATATCTTAGTGAAGGACATTCCCCAGGCCAGGGGAAACTGGATCAGGGTGAGGATTAACACAGGGTGGCCAAGAGGGTCAGTATGATGACAGAAAGCCACATCATGGAATTTCATAAACCTGGCTGAAGTAAGACAGGAGGACTCTTCACTTTCTTTTTTTGCTTCAGATCTTAAGCTGGTATAGATAAGTAGGAGATCACAGCAACCAGGAGCAGTCTCCAGTGGAAAAGCAAGGCTCTGGTGACCTACAGGCACTCTAATTCATTGATATGGATGCCTCAGGAGACACTGAGATCCAGGTCTCAACAGAAAATGTCTCTAAGGTCTTCTGCTAGCCAGCCCAGTCAAAAACCCCAATGGCATGGCTTTGCATGTCCAACAACTCCAACAGGGATAGTACCCTGGCAGGAACAAGAGCCTTTTATCTGCTCTTAGACCAGTGTTGTTGCATGTCAGAGGTGATGGATCACATATTTCTGGGTACTGGAAACTGGCATTTTAACTCATGTCTCTTTATCCCTGTTCTCCCCCTTCCCTTCCCATCCCTGCCTTTCTGTATTCTGAATTTCAGGAAAATATAAATGACAAAAATTTCCCCTTTTGGCTGTGGATTGAGGGAATCCTGGAGCTTATTAAGAAACACCTCCTGTGTCTCTGGAATGATGGGTGAGACCTGAGTTAATTTAAAGGTGTGGTCATTGTCTCAGACCTCACTTTTAGGCTAGCAGTTGCACCCTCGGGTTGGGTGGTTGTTTGTGAAGAGGGTGTATCTTGAAACAGAAAAAAATCTGAAGCAAATGAATTCTAGTAGTGAGAAATCCTTTGATGAGTCAGCTACTAAAAAGCAAGAACATCAGATCACCAAGTTGTCCCATTTAAGTCAAAGAGCAGGGCTTTGAATGTTAGATTAGATTTTGTTTTGCCTCTGCTCCCACTGTGAGTTGGTTCTTTCTACAGCCCAGAAAAACTGAAGCGCAAGAAGGTCATAGTGATATCAATTTTAAAAACCCAAAAACCAAACTCCCTGCCCGAAGAGAGTTCCAGTCAGCTGCCTGAAGGTGGAGCAGCAGACTCAAAATGCCTGTGCCTGCACCGTGGGCCCAGAACCTGGCAATCTTCACGGATTTTAAGAGTATTACTAAGTAGAAGGACTCTGCCAGATGGGAACACAATTCCATTTGCCCTTTAATACTGGTTTAGTAAACTTTTCATTCTGGGATTTCCGATTTCGGAAGTAATTCTGCCCAAACTAGGCTTATCCAAAGTCACAATCCTGTGTTTCAGCTTTAGCCACATTATGAAACCTCATCAAACAGCACACTCACAGTGGAGCATCCTGGTGTCTCACACTTCTGCTGGAGCTACAGCAGCAGGATTGCTTTGCCTTGCTACATTCAGCAGTGCGCTTCACATTTCTATCCCCCAGCTCCTGAGAGTTCTGTCAAAGCCCTGTGCAGTACAGGGAATATTTGTCACCATTACTGAAGCAGAGTGGCAGTTCTGGGGTTGGGATTGCATGTGAATTTGGTACAGGCTTGAAGAGCAGGGATTCCCCTATTATACGAAAGAATAGAGAATACAACCTCAGGAACACTTGCCTTTCTTCATACTTGAGAGATAGGAAGGCAAAAGACTTCCCTAAACACAGGACATTGACTACTGAACACATTCATTACCTAAAGCATGGCATTTAAACCAAACAAAACACAAAACTCACCAATCAAACCCCCAAACCCCATAAAACAGGGCAGCTTACACATCTGAAATTCTAAGCAAAGTGATGATTGTTTAGGGTTTTTTTGTGCAAAACCCACTCTCCCTAACTTAACGCACTCAAGGACAGTCATAGTACTCGAAAGATCATTATTGATGGAGTATTTTGAGGAATAAGAAACAGAGAAAACCTTTGGGGAAGAAAAAAAAAAAGACAAGAAAATCAAAATATCAGCCAACAAAAGCAAAATACCAACCACCAAACCAACCAAAACCAAATAGCTAGGGCATGGCCAGGGTTATACCCTGGTACTGACTTGAACAACTGTCTCCCCAGTACCTGTCCAGATCAATCAATCCCTTACAATTAGCACACCAGCCTCCTTGTCCTTGCAATAACATTTGCTGAGCACAATGAATAAGTCACGAAAGTTTAACAGTTTATGTAGAAAACATGCTCAAGGCCCAAAGCAAACCCCACACCTGTAAGAATGTAATCTGGCAACTAGCAAAGTTTGTTTCATCAGCCAAAAAGGAGAAACAACTATTCCTCAGCATACTTTTGAAGCTAAACCTGACTGCTAGCTGGGATCTGACCCTGATACACACATGCAACTTCACTTCTGCTCCCACAGCCCAGCTTTGACAGCAGAATGGACAATCTTTTTTGTTCCAAGTTCAGAAAGATGTTTGCGTAAGCCCCTAGGCCGAAGTGAGAGTGCTGAGGGAAGCTGTGGTGATTCACAGCTGCCACAAGGCATGAATCACCACCTGACTGCAGCCAGTCAGTCCTGCTGCCAGCTGTTCATAGGACAAAGCCTTCTGTGAGGCTTTCACCAGCACTTCAGCGCTTTTAAGTGAAGGAAAGCTTTTTAGTTTTCCTAGCTAGCCCAGCACAGCTTGGTTTTTATGTTGGGCAGTAACTCAGCTCTTTCTTTTCAACATTACAGCTGCATTATGGGCTTCATCAGCAAAGAGAGAGAACGTGCTCTGCTGAAGGACCAGAGCCCAGGAACATTTTTACTGAGATTCAGTGAAAGCAGCAGGGAGGGAGCAATCACCTTTACCTGGGTAGAGGAATCTCAGAATGGTAAGTCAGCAACAGAGAACCTTTGCTGATCTGCTTGCATCAGAACAAGAAGTCTTTATGCCCTTCTCCTCCACTCTGAGGGCCAGCACAACACCCCTGGTAGCAGCAGGGCACAAGCAACAGCAGGGACACAGCATACTTGGGGTAACTCAAACCACACAATCAGTTGATCAAGGTGTCAGCTAAGACCACTAGCACTTCCCAGGTCCTACTTCTGGCCTGGAAGTTGGAAAGGAAAAACTGCCCAGACTGTCTTCCCTGCCTCCTTAGGCTCTCTCCCAGTCTTTAGGACACATACAACTGCATCTCCTTCCAAGGCCAAATGTAGCCTGCCTGCCTTCCTTCCCTCCCCCTAGATAAATTACATACTCCCTTCATTTTCCAAGTAGTTCTCCTTCCTCCCCTTGTCCAAATGGATCAGTGAAGAGCTTGCTTCAGTGAGCTGGACCAGCTTCTCATCCTCTCTTAAGGAAGCCTGGAACCATCACAGCTACAGGAAATTAACACCTTCCTTATACTCAGTCAGGGCTCTGCACTTAAAACACTCATTACACAGCCCCACCTGCCAGCATGGGGCAGCTGTTGACACTGCACTTTGATGAGCCCAAAACCAGCAGCAGGTGGAAGAGAAACTGCTGAATGTACTTGGGTGACTTTCCCTTGGCTGCCTTCATACCTGAGACATCCGAAAGTTAAAAGAAGGTTGATAGTATTTGAAGCATTCAGGAAGGCTTATATGTCTCTCCTGATGATTCATAAAAGCCTCAAGTGGTGTATTTGGATCAAACTCCCTAATAGGCAGCAGAGTTTGAATTACGTCATTTGGAAGAAGGTTAAAAAGGCAGCACAACCTAAATTACTGAAATATTGCAGTTAATTTCCATGGACAAGTCACACCAGTCATTCTGAATACAAAACACACCAAGAGCCATCACTGTGCTATTCCCCTCATGCCTCCCTACCCCACAGAACAACTCTGCTCCCTTTGACAGGCATTAAATTCTTCCTACAGCACTGTAGGTGTCATCCAGGCAAGGCTTTTGCTCATGTGAACTCTGAATTTGTTGGAAGTGGCTGCAGCTTTTCTGGACACTTTCAGAAAAAAAAACTTTGAAGCCAGCTTTCAGAACTGCTCCTTCTCTCCTCTGCAGAGCCACAGTTCCACTCAGTAGAGCCCTACACCAAGAAGGAGCTCTCTGCTGTGACCTTCCCTGACATCATCCGCAACTACAAAGTGATGGCAGCCGAAAACATCCCCGAGAACCCGCTGCGATTCCTGTACCCCAATATCCCCAAGGACAATGCCTTTGGCAAATACTACTCCAGGCCCAAGGAGGGTGAGTGCTATCTGGGGCTCGTGCCTCTTAGCTTGTCTGGTTGCTCCTGAGCTGCTGGGGCACTGCACAATTTCTGGGGCATGGAAAGAAAGGGAGCAGATGGCCTGAATGCCTTGGCAGCCCATCCCATGTTTATAGGTTAAGGAAAGGTTTGTTTTTAAACAGGCACAACATGAGATCTAATCAGACCAAAAACTGGAACCCCTAATTGTCACTGGCCCTCCATCTCAGCTGTCCCACAAGCCTGTGAGCTGTCCCAGAAATGTAGGTTCCCACTAACAACCCCAACCATGACCAGTCACGGGAGGGGTTTCTTTGCCATTTCCTATAGGAGAACAGGAAAAACTGACTAAAAATGGAATAAATTAACCATAGTGCTGTGAAATGCATGACAGAGAGACTTGCACATTATCTGGGTCATAAGCTGTATTTTTGGTACAATAAAGATGAAAATGTGACGTAAACTTGCTGAAAAAAAAAAAAAAAAAACCACAAGCTTTTTTTCTCTCCTCGAAGCACCAGAGCCAATGGATTTGGATGGTCCCAAGGGAAACGGCTACATCAAGACTGAGTTGATCTCTGTATCTGAAGTGTAAGTTCTCACAAAAATGCTGGATTTTTAAGAGCTGATCATAAGATTTTAGCTGTAGTTCGTGTCTTTTCATACTGTTTAAGCTGTAGGTGCCCCTGTCAAGTCTTTCCTCTTTGAGAATCTGATCACAACACATTAATGCGCTGCTGTGCTCAAAACACCATTTCTAGGTAGAAACCCTAGAAATTTGCAGGGAGTTGTAGTGGCAAGTAGTTTCTTGAAAAGCATGTTCTCAAAAACTTGTAGGACTTCTTTGGTTGGGATGTTTACCCCTGAGTAGTCTGAGTTTTCATTTAAAGCCAGGCTGGCTTTGCATAGCCTGGTCTTCCTCACAAGAGGCCTGGTTAGTGGCCCTTCAGAGGCAGACAGGGTAGTCCAGCTGTGCCTCGTTTCTTTAGTGACAGTTAATCCCTGCTCTTCTCCATCAGCCACCCTTCCAGGCTGCAGTCTCCAGAAAACCTGCTGCCCATGTCTCCCGAGGAGTTTGATGAGGTGTCTCGGATGGTGGGCCCCGCAGAGATCGATACTGTGGTACGTACCAGGAACCAGCCTGGAGCAGGATGGTGGAGCCAGAACTTGCTTTTTCCCTTTTTTTCCCCCCTTCAGACATACTTCAGACACTTAAGCAAACACTTGAGAACACATCACAAGCATAGGAAAAGCTGAGGATCCAGAGTTAGACTGGGATTGCCAGCAGTTGTTTTTCAAACATGTCTGCAGGTAGAAGGGTGAGGAACAGGAGAGCAAAGCTTCCTGTGTGTGCCTTGCAGGTGAGGAAAGATGGCAGGGGAGGAAGGAGTATCCCTGTAGTGCCTCTGGTGGGGTCTGTGTAGGGAGGGCCCCGAGCAGGAGTGCAGTTTGGAAGTGCTGCCCTGCCGGTGCTGGTGAGGTACTGCCTATTAAGAGAGCAGTGCTGTCCTTGCAGGGTGTGCTTCAGAAAAAGAAACAAAGTGATCCCCACTCCCCCACCCTGAGCTGCTGAATCCTAAGATGTGAATCAGGGGTGACTGGGGTAGAACGTGGTCACGCTCTGTGGTTAGCAAGGACCTGAGAACCAAGGCTGGGCCTGTGTAATGGGGGTTTCCTTTTCTCCTTGCAGATGTGTACACATATCCAGCTCTGAGTTTTGGCTGGGCTTTCCCTGCGTCATTAGCATCCGCTTCACGCATCCTGTGCTGCAGTCAGTGCCTTGGTGGCAACACTTCACTTCTTTGGTTTCTCAGCCTGAAGGTCCAGCAGCAATTTTAGCTAATGGGAATACCAACAGCAGCAGCCTGAGCAGCCTCCTTACATGCATATCTTTGTTTAATTAGCAAGATACTGTGCACATCTTTGTTTAATTAGCAGGATACCATGTCAGAGTGAAGGAAGGTGAGAATGTGAGCTCCTCAGTGACAGTGATGGCAGAAACATGTGTTCATTGTTTGAAGGAATTAGTTAAACGTTTAAAACAGTTGACTGTACGAAGAAGGCTTCAAAGAAAAGCTGGTTCTTTTCCAGAGGTTCTGTTCAGAAAGCTTACACCTTCAATGTTTGTCTGCATCACAAAAGGGAAACATTGTACAGATACCATGCCACACCAAATCCATGTGCTGCTGAAGTTTGTTGTGCTTTTAAGCTCTTCTAGGCATGGCCCATTGAAAAAGCAGAAGCCCAAAATGTTGCCTGCATTTCATTTTCACAAGGCACAATCTTGTGTAGGATCTTTCTCAAAAAGAGCATTTCTTAGGACACCACTTTCAAGCTGCATTGGCACATGCTGAGCTTGGAACCCAAGGTGTATAATCGAGACTAAAGCCTTTGCAGACTGCAGTCATCAGACAAAATCAGAACCTCCTCTTAGAAGACTGCAAAATGCATTGGTATGTTTTTACTTACTGTGCCTTATCTGACAAGGTGAGGATCTGGTCATCCCCATCTTTTGCAATAATACAGACCCCATGAAGGTTACAACAGGTGAAATGGAACTCAGTTTTCTCTTGCATTATGAACCAGGGCATTTATTTAACTTAACTTGAATAGCTAAAAGATTTTACAGGCTTTGGTAATGAAGTGGTTTTGTAATTAGGGGTAAGGCACAGGAAAGTGAACAAGTTCAAGTTTATCCAGAGCAATGGCTGCAGGATAAGCAGTCTGCAGTAAAGGATGAAGCTGTGCTTCCACCAGAGGAGGAATAGGTTGGTTTCTCAGCACGTTTGAAGGCAATTAACAACCCTCAGTTAAGAGGCAAGGCAGTTCCAGGCAGCTGGTCTCTCTCCAAGGGTACCTATTAGTGCAGGCTGCTAATTAGCACCGAGCTGAGCAGAGGGGCTGCAGAGCACTCCTGCTGCACCCCACCTGCCCAGGTACAGGAACAGGGCAGCCACTGTAGGTGCCTGAGCAGGGGGTTGGACAAGGTGACCTCCAGAGACCCCTCCAGACCCATCAGCTGCTGCTTGGGAAAAAAAGGACTGCTTCACTTTGGTGTGTTGAGCCCAAGACATCTGATGTCCCCCCTGCAAAAGCTTCATAGAAAAATTAAAGGACCTAGAGGACGTAACACATGTATTTAAATGAAAGCATTGCCAACACATATTTAAAAGAAACCATTGCAAACTGACCTATTTTTGGTGCCCTGGGCTACTGAGATTAGCAGTGCTACAGACTTAATGCTTTTACTTTACTGTAACAAGCTGAATGTGTATCTGTTGCTAATAGAAAAATCAAGTTACTTGTTTTTTGAGCTATGCTTTGTGTTCATGTTCTACAAGTCATTTTATACTTCAGTTTTGTGGGACTGAAAGCAGTGGCCTTACTCACAGCTCGGTGCTTCCATAGCCAGTAGTTCTAGAAGCAGTGACTTTTCCTCGATGGAATATATATTTTAAATAAATGGAACTGTCAGTTGCCACTTTTGTCCTCTCATGTTTTGGCTACTTCTATTATAAAGTGGATCTGCCAGTCAGTATTTTTCTACTCTGTATCTCATTTTAAACTTGTTTGTGCAACTAAAGAGTTACAGCTCTGAAGCCCGAGGCAGTACTGATGGTTTTAATTCTCCGCATTGTTGCAGGTCTGTCTGCACTGGAGTTCTTACAAAGTGGCTGTTACCTTTTTTTATTGCTGCTTGTATCACTTAATTTTGTATCACTTCATTCACTTGTTTCCATCACCACACAAACTTCAATAAACTGAACTTGAAATTCTAATTTGAGTCCTCAGTAGGAAAACTGATCTATGGCTCATTTTTGTGGGCTGCCAAGCTGGACCACTGCTGTTTTTCTCTGGAGCTAGTAAGTGACAGAATCCCTCATCTCATACCTGTCAGGCTTTTATATGAACTGAACAGCCAGAAGAGTAATAAAGGAAAGAAACTGCTGGTGTGATGAAGGATAGCAGAGTAAGCCAAGAGAAAGCTCGACCTGTTCAGAGTACCTGGCCAGAATTCCAGCATTAACAAAAAGCAACCAGTGAAACGACAAAGCTCTGGAAGTGTAAGTTTCAAAATAAACACCAAAAAAAAAAAAATCAGAAAAACACTACATTACAGAAATTCATTCTGATTTCATGTACACTTTGCACAATGCAAATGACCAGAGCAGGTTTTCCAGGACAGCCTTCCCACAACTGAAGACTTATTTCAATGCCAGTCCCACAGGTAACCAATAAAACCCACCAGCACCACCATCATCTTGGTATTTCCATTTATTATGCTGTAAAAAGCAACACTATCTGGATTTTATTTCTTAAAATAAATAACTTTCATTTTCAGAACCAGTACAGCTCAAGTTTAGATTCATTCATGGGAAACTGCTAGAAATACATTCATCACTGTCTAGTCCCCACAATACAGAATCTAGAAGTCGAGATCAGCCCAGTCAGTTACAATGACCAGAAGTACACTGCCAGTAAGTATAGTCACGGATAGTCCAGCTCTGAAGCAAAAAAAATCTGGTACAATACAGTTTGTTCACAAAGGCTAATTAATGCTAAGACTACCACAATATTTCTGAGTACAAAGCATTAAGTTAGCTCAACGATTTTAGGTTGTGAGACAGAAGAAACATATGTGACATAAAAACAAAGGAGTGGGGGGAATCTTCTTTGGAGCATAAGGAAGTCAGCATTGGGTAAGATAACCAAAAGCTATTTACTGTAAAATCTACATGTCAGTGTCATGAATGATAAACAGCCAAACCAATGTACTGCATATATTTATATAGATAAATAACGCCATGTCTAAGTAGCTGCATTGCTGAATTGGACATTACAAAATAATCCATCTTCTCACAATGAGAAAATACTAAAACTAACCAGCAAAAATGCACTGAAGCTAGGACTGGCTAAAAGCACTCGGTATGAAAGCATTAAGTTTAGCTATGATCTTCAATGTTAGCTCAGTTAAAATCCTTTTGGTTTTGGTTTGTTTATATCATGTGTACTATATAATATACCTATGTTTAAAAATGCCAGTTTGAACAATGCAATGTCAGTTAAATAAAGCTGAATCAGGTATTTTTCTGAGAAGCTACAGAATGTGTTCTAATAGGAGCAAAATAGGGAAGATTAGCACTGAAATTCATAATTTTAAACTAGGATCCATCAGAAAATATCCCTTTACACTGAAGCCCATAAATCTGTTGCCTTGTGCTACCCAGTGACTGATGTAGTCCAACAAAGAATTTCATTTAGTTCTTGTTTGCAATGGGGCTGGCCATGACACAAGAGGTGAAGAGAATGGGTTAGAAGCCTTCAGAAAAACAGCTGATCTTCAGGAGAACAAAAAAAAAAAAAACCAAACCCAAAAAACAACCAAAAAACCTCACTGACCAGCTTAAGAACAGGAGGATTCTTAAGAAAAAGTGTTTGATAACCATGCCAGCCAGCTTCAAGATGCTATTTGAGGGCTTTAGACTTTCAGACTCTTTCAAGATTTCACCATGATGAAGACAGTCACTGCTTGTGATGAGTACCAAGCACTTTTCCATGTGGCTTGTCCTCCCTGCAGGGAGGCAGTATGGCATTTTAACAAGAGACTGTACAGGAACTTGAAAGGATTTATTCTCAACTCTACTGACCTGCTGGGTCGCTCTGGAGGAATTACTTCTCTCCAAGCCTTAGTGGACTCATTGCTAAAGGAGGGTAATGTGGTTCAGATCATCTTTATAAAGTGCTTGGGCCATTCTAGGAAGAATTTGGGCATTATTTCAGGAGATTTTGGTGCCAAAACACAGAAAATTTGAACTCTGAGATCTACTAATGACTTGTACACGATGTGCTAGGATAAAAACCATCATATACACAATTCTGAAGCACAATCTCCTTTTCCATGTGCTAAATGATTCCTGCCTAAAACTCTTGTGCTAAAATCCTTGCCTACATCCAACAACTGTAGTGTGTTGTGAATATCTGAAGTGACTGCCCACTTCTGAGGTTTTGTGCCACACTACTATCAGAAGCAATTGTACATGGGACAGGGAGATATGGAAATATTGGGCTTCTGTGAACTACAAATACCTGCATCTACATTTTCCATGACAGGGCACGTGCCATGCTGGCTTCAGTGGCAAAGACAATGAATGCCACCATTCACCACAAAAGGCATTTACTTACTCGTGTTCCTGGTGCTGAACTCCTGTCCTACACCAGGGGAATCCCAGTGATGCAATATCCTGCTCCCTGGTTGATGGCAGTGCAAGAGAACATACCCCAAAACCTGGCTTATCTCCTGCTCTGCTCCTGTTCTGATTGGCTCTATGCTCCTTAAAGCTGTTTCACTCCATCCGTGTTCCTCACCACAAGCCTAAATGAGCTCAGATCGTATTTGGTTTGGTTCTTTGCCTTTTCAAGCACTTCCACTGCCCTGGCTGGTTCCTGGTACAGCCACCAGGAAGGAGCAGCACCTGTCAGCCCCCCCAGGGGTAGTGCAAATCACCTGCAAGGAACACCCGCATGGAGTGGAAGCACCCGGTTCCCCAGCCACAGGGAAGTACTTTAGCAGCTGAACATGGAGAGAGAGGAGGGAGGCAAGACAAAGGGAACTGAGAGAAACGCTCCCAAGACAAAAATCCCACTACACACTGGAGCTACAAGTCACACTCCCCTACGCCATTTGGTCAAACAAACCTTAAAACACATTCCCTGACAAGACTATCTCTAAGAACAAGCCTAGACCATTGACAAGTGTCACCTATACACTCTGTGATATTTATATTATGTAAACAAGGTTGTGTGGAATTCTTTTTTCTGGTTTTTTTTTCCCAAAGGTAAGTGCAGATCCTTACTTAACACACCCAGCCTAAATCTACATCAGCATCCTCAGCTTTCAAAAAAACCTCACTGACGCTCATACCTGACAGTACTCTGGCTCATCCTGGCCATACTGGAAACAGAGGGCTAAAGAAACAAAAATTCAGCAGAAAAGTTCCTGACCACAGACTAGAGTTCACATAGAACACAAAAATAAATTAAGTAGTGCACAGTAAAGCCAACAACAGCTAAATATTTTTATACATCAATTATATGCAGCATGAGGTAATATTGCTCACATTATGGAGGGAGATTCTTAGTTGGTTTTGTTTCCTTTGAAGAGATTGGATTTGTCCTGTGCGTATAGAAACTCCTGTAACGTAACACTGAAGTAACAGAGACTTCTGTAAAATATATACCACTATCAGATAGAAACACACACGCTCTTCATTACTTATGCATACCACAATTAAATAGGTAAGTGATTTGATTCTTAGGATCTAGCTGAAGATGATTATAGTAAGCCATCCAGATTTTTATGAACCGTTCGGTTCTCTTTCCCATCGTTGTTATCCTCTGATGGTGTGTATTGGGTCTGATATTCTTGAAGAATTTTAAAAACATCATGGTGTCCAAAATGTAAAGCTTCATCCATAGGAGTGTTATTCCACCTACAAAGAGCAGCACAATATTTTTAAGATCAGCACGTTAAGCACACGGCCAAGAAGCACCGCAAATCCAGTTCTTTACATACTGCACTAATGGTTCAGCACACAGAACCCACTCAGTTCAGTAACTGTGGAACTTCATTAGGCTGAGCATAACCTTTGAAATAATGGGTTTAGTGGTTCGTTTTTCATTCCTGCTCAGTCTGCAGAGCCTACAGAGAACCAGCAGGATCCCATTCCCCTGCTTCAGTGGCCTGGCTCAATACATTCCACTCTTATTTGATAGGCACCTCTCCTCCAGGGGAAGTGTTACTGGAGCACCTTTCCTCCAAACCAGCAATAAAAACACTCACCTGTCTTTGGGGAAAGGATTCACTTTGCACGCTTCCAGTAGAAACTTAACAACATCCACATGTCCTAGAGGAAAAGCAGCTTTGTGAGTGCAGGTACTTCTATTTATCCATTCATGTACAGACAAAAGCAGGCATGCACAGAGACAGCAAGGATGTCCTAAAGCACACAGACAGACAGACAGACATACAGACAGCAAATGCTGTGTGAGGAGACAGTACCTTCTGCAGCTGCCACATGCAGGGCTGTCCGTGAGTCGTAGTCTCTTTGCTCCATATCCATTCCTGACAGAGCAAACCTTAAAAACAAAATAAAAGAAAACAGGCTGCAGAGGCAAGTCTTACATAATTTAAAGCACATTACAAAGCTAGCATGGAGGGACACTGCCCTGCTTCAAGAGGATGTAAGCAGCACCATGAGCACATTGTATCTTTGCTGATAATAAAAGGGGCTTTGGCTTTAAAAACCAGCTTAGTGCCTTAACTTCCTTTCTGCTCTTTAGTTGTCATAAATAAAAATAAAACACCTTTGCAGAAAACATAATAGTCAACACTAGCCTGATTTAAAAATCATATATGGCCAAGCCAAGCCACATAAGGCAAAGTAAATTTATACCAGGTGAGATAATCCCAGGAAGTCTGAAATGCAAGTCTGAAAATCCTGAGCAGCATTAAGGGATTGGGGGAGTTCTTGCTTCACGCTATGGTGCTCTGGGACAGCAGAGTTAAACTATAAATCATATATATTCTAAACAAATTAATGCTTATTTAGTCTACTACCATTATTACTCTAAATTTTGTCAGATTCTCCTCCAGATTTAAAAAGCAAAGCTAGATGTCCTAACCTGTCCAATAACAATGTACGTTTTCCCAACCTGAATTTTTGTGGCACTTTCAGAATTGAATATTAAAGCAGGTGAGAGTACAGGCAGGATTTTCTGCCATTGCTATAAAAAAATGGTTAAAGAAATTGTTTTACTGTGATCCAAAGAAATGGAACACAATGGGATTCAGGATAGTGTGATTTGATGGTTAGATTTGGGTATTTTGGTTGGGTTTTGGGTGAACATATTCAATCTCTGGCTCATGCAGCTCAATGTCCCCAACTTAGACACAGTGCACGTGCATGTTCTTCAATAAACAACAACAGCAGGAGCCAAACCAGCAGCATTCCTGTTCCCAAACCCCTACTGATTTTTACCTCCGGAGTGCAGACACGTCCCCTGTGTAGGCAGCAAACAGCAGATTTATCACTGACTTCACCTACAAAGAGAGATTAAGTTCCAGTTTACTGATCTTCCTCCCTCAAAAAGAAAACCCAGAGGGGCCAGTTGGTCCAGTGCTTATGAACCTGTTAATTGTATCCCTTTGCATGATCACATTCTGCAGTACAGCTTGCTTTGCTGCCAGTACTGCAAGGTCTGTCTTTCCAAGGCTGAAGTTGTTAAGGACAGTAAAAGAACTAAAATCAAATAATTTCTGCTCTGTTGTGGTATAAAATATGAGTCTTTCTCTATGGGCAAACCATATTTCTCTCTTCAGTTGCCCAATGACACAAAGTATTGAATTGCACAGACAGCATCATCATGTACAACTTATAAAACCATGAACACCTCAAAAGGCAAACTCATTCTGGAAAAGTAAGATTATTTTTATTATTAACTGTAAAGATTCCTAATTCCAGGAGAAATCTATGTCAACAGAAGAAATGATACCCTTTTTTCTATGTATTACAGATAATCCTTGCATACATGCAGCATCCACACTTTTGCTCAAATAAACCATTTTAAGCAGTTCTGTTACGTAATAAGCAAGGTTTCCAGGCAGATAAAGTTGGATCTTTTTAGATAAACATGGGCTTAAAGCACAACCCAGGTAAAGTCTCTGCTAAGTAGTGCTTCTTCTCAGCTGTATTAATTACTCTAGTAAGAAATGATACTATCAGGGTACACCAACCTTGTCCCATGCGTATTTTTAATACATCCTGGCTATAACAACTCCACAGCTTTTAACAAGAGCCAAAAATGACATGCTAGATGGTTTTAAGTATCTACATCAGCTTCTTTCATAAACTGACATAGCCACTTCTAGGCACCATTTCACAGTAATTTCCAGTAAACTTTCTAAATGCTGCTTCGCTTTTTGAGTCTACAAAGCTGTCACAGCCATCAGCCAAGTAACAGAGATAAAAAAAGAGGGAGCTGATGCTGCACTGACCTTCTACAACAAGGAGGAGAAACAAACAAAATGAGAAATCCCCACCCACAAGCAAGTCTCCCACAGATTTCTGCAAGAACACTGGCGTATTTTCACAGGGCCACAGACGAGCCAACATCTGCCCCTCTCCTAAAGCAAAGCCGTGGAATTGCTTGTTGTTTTTTACACCTCAAATATGCACTGACGCAAAGAGAGACCGAAAGGGAAGGAGGCACAAAGGCCAGCATGGAAATACAAAGGGGACACAAAGCCACCCTCACTTCAGCACCCACAAACTCCTGCAGCTCCCTTCCAGTTTGCATTATGGGGCTGTAAGGTGAAGATCTGTAGGACTCCTTCCCTTCTCAGGGGACTCTGACTAAACCTGACTGGCTCCAAACGCTGCACCCCTGCTCAGCTCTGACCCTGCAACACCTTCAACTGCGGCCAACCTCACACCCCACACCCTCCTCCCAGTGTTACAGACATTGAGTGATTCTACTCCTCCCACAAAGATCTTTTTGTTTAAGAGTTTCTGCCACAAGCCAAACCAGTGACCAAGACTCCCAAACAGATCAGCGGGGCCCTGCTCGGAAGGCAGAGCCGGCCACGCCAGCTGAGCCCTCACACGGCACAGCCAGGGCTCAGCCCCTCTCCAGCCGGGCTCAAACCCTCTCCAGCCAAGGGTCAGCCCCTCTCCAGCCAGGGCTCGGCCCCTCTCCAGCCAGGGCTCGGCCCCTCTCCAGCCAGGGCTCGGCCCCTCTCCAGCCGGGCTCGGCCCCTCTCCAGCCGGGCTCAGCCCCTCTCCAGCCGGGCTCGCCCCTCTCCAGCCGGGCTCAGCCCCTCTCCAGCCAGGCTCAGCCCCTCTCCGGCTAGGCTCAGCCCCTCTCCGGCCAGGCTCGGCCCCTCTCCGGCCAGGCTCGCCCCTCTCCAGCCGGGCTCAGCAGCAGGGCTGCAGGAAGGAGCTGCTGGGAGCAGCCCAGGCTGGGCTCTGCCCGCGCAGGGTCCCAGCCATAGGGACCTGCATCGGCCAGCAGCCACCCAGCCACACTCCCCGGGCTTTCCGTAGGGAGCACCACAGCCACCCCGAAATGCCAAACCCTTCACATAGACAGGAGCTGAATGCAGGTGTGAAAGGGGAATTTGGCTCGATAATCTCTGCATTTCATCGAGATGATTCAGGCGTTCTCCTGCGGAGGGAGAACCCGCTGGGGCCCCGCAGGCAGACGGGGCTGGCGGCACGCCCATGGTTCAGGTCCTACAGGTGATGAATACTCTCCCTTTTCAGCGTCTGGGATGAGCAAAGGACACACTGTCTTACACAAAAACCATTTCAGAGGTAGCTGACCATTTTGGCTGGGCTTCTTGATGTTTCTGGGAAATGCAAATATATATTAAAGTAATAAAATAAAAATAGCGCGCATTCCTTTCTTCAAAAAATAACTTTCCAAGTGCAGTCAGAACCCAGAATCCTGACTTCAGCTGAAAGTTTTGCTAAAAAGAGATTTTCGTCTTCTATAATGATGTGACAAAACGTAATTTGGAGATTCCTGAGGCTTTGTAACACAATCACCTTAGATTACATCTCTCAGCAATCTGGGAGAGGTCAAAGCTGCTCCTTCCTTAAGATAAATCAAGTAAAATCAAAGGTTACTTGACTTTAAAACTGAACTTCTTGATAGATCAAAACAAAAACAAATACAAGTCCAGACAAAAAGATCTCTGCTTGTTTACCTCAGAAGGAAATTTGCTCTCTGTCCAATACTAAAAGTAATGGGATACAAAAAGCAGGAGAAGCCAAACAAATTCAGCAGGACAACTATTAGCAGAGTAATTGTCCAAAGCTAGTCAAAGGTGAACTCAAACTAATATAAGCCAAGTGTGGCCATCATAGCTGAAAAAAATCCTTTTGGGACAACTTCCTCCTGCTTCTAGAGAGACTTCAACAATTTTATGGGAGAATTGGACTGGATTTGCTACCAACAAAACACACCTTGACCCAGTAACTGCACCCTACTGTAACAGCAGCACAGACCAGGCCAAAAAATTAACAAACTTTATAAGGTATGAAATGAAACTGCTCAGAAGGCAGACATAAACAACAGAAGTTTTACTGAGTTCACGTAAAAAGTGAATTCAATAAAATTTAGGAATCTGCAAATACAAAATACATTTTGAACTCAAAGTAAGACTATACCATCTCCACAAGCATCTTATGGGTCTTCCTTAGCTTTCAAGAGAACATTAATCTAAGCAGCATATATACTAAATCATTATGTAAGAGGTTGTCATTTACAGTGAGAAAAACTTACTAAGTGAACAGCACTTGCTGCCATAAGCTTTGTATCTGTGCAGAATCTCACTTAGGCTGCCACAAAGTCAAGTACAAATTCTCTACCCAAAACTCACAGTACTAGTTTGAAATAACAGGTTCATTGCAAAAAAAAAAAAAGGGCAAAAAAAACTCTGAAGTGGCAGCAGCAAATATACCATTTTGGGATTTTTAACCACAGGGGAGAAAAAAAATAGTGAACATGACAGATGAGCTCTATCCATTCAAACTAAGTAGGGCACAAGGCAACTAATTTAAGTGTTCAGAGACTCTGCCAGTGAGTTTCTCACCAAGTGGTTCATGAACATTCAGTGTTGGTGTTTCGATAACTGCACTAGTGAACACAAGCTTCCCTAATGTTTAGAAACACAAAGTTTGTTTTTCACAACCTTTTCCCACTGCACGTACTTCCCTAAGTGTGAAAATGCAATAAAAGGAGAAGGGCTGGAGTCCCTTTGCTTTACACGAGCTGGATGGATTTCACACTGCCATCCAGCTGCATGGCAGGAGCAAAGCCAGAGCAGAAACTGTGGCAGCTTTTGTCAAACGAGAGAAAACCTGCATGCACTGAAGCAGAGGGACCTGGCAGCTCTCTTCTCACCACACCAACAATAGAGAGCACTGCTCACTCAGCTACAATGAGACCCTCTCTGTACAGCACTCCTTCCTGAGCACTGGGTAGAATCCTCATCATCCAGGCAGTGAAACCAGCAAGGAAAGGTTCCTCAGAAATACTCATGTCACTTGGTAGAAATCAGAAACACAGTTTCACCATCAGGTTAGAAGGTGTTAGAGGTCTTGGATTCAGCTGGACAAAGCTGAGAAAGATCCAAGTCCTGCTTCACATCAGAGGTGGCCAAATGACCAACGCCTCCAGAGGTACCTCTGCAATCAGTGGTTCTGTGAGTCTGTGGGTCAGGATGTGAGCAGCTCAAGGAGGAAACATCAAGACTGCTCTTGCTCAAGAACTGCACTGAGGTCACGTTAAAGCAAGGAAACAGCCAGAGCTGAGAGCAGCAGGAAGTGACAGTGCTGCAGCAGATACTTCAGATAAACACACGGGACGAAAAGGCAAAAAATTAAAGAGCAAAAACACCACTACAAAACCCCAAATGGACAAACTGAGTGAGTTACAAAGCCAGTTACAAAGTGAGAAGTGATGAAGTGACTCCCAGGCCAAAACTTTCCTATGGCAGTTATTTTGAACATCTCCTGAGCCTGGCTATGGTGAAAGTTTCAAAGAAGTCTCCTTCAAGCAGCTGTGCTGACGTGAGTAGATGCACAGGAACAGAGGAACTGCAGTGGGGAGCACATGGCCCAGCACACAGCAAGTGCATGGCTGTGCCCCCCTTCTCTGCAAGCACAAAGGACTCAGGCATGACATGACAGCTTTAGGGCTGCTTTTCAATTTCTCAGTGTACCAACTGGAAAATCTTAATTAAAAAAAAAAGTTTAACTTCAGAATTAATATGCTGAAGTTACTTATTGCAGGTGAAATTTCAACATCTAACTGATCTGAAAGGCTTGGCTGGAATTTGGGAATTGCCTGGTGGAGTATTTGTAACAAAACAGTCTTTCCTACCTGAGCTGCACACCCAAATCCAGACTTATTTACAAAATCTCAAGATGGCTAATAGCAAATGCCCACACAACACTGAGATAGAATGACCCCTCTCTAAACAGAGACCAATTTAGAGGATACATTTTAACTGAAGAAAAGGGTGTCTACCACTGCCTGGCTCTAATGCCATCCACTCCAAACACTTCAGAGACAGCACACTGATGTTGTTAGTGGCACTCAGGTGGGAAACTGAGGTCCAGAGACAGAAATGAACTGCTACGGTCTCAGGGTGAAGGCAGAGTGGCCTGACTTCATCATTAATGCAGAACACCCAAACCTCGAGTAGGGGCCAAGCCCAAGCAGCTGAGCACACTGTGCTCTGTCCTTGCCCACGTGTCCCTGTCAGCACAGGGCTCTGTCCAGCTCTGCCATCGCTGCAATGCCTCCAGAACAGCAGGGAGAGCCTCTGCCCCACACTGCACTTGGGTCAGGAGAGAAAAGCCAAACAGCTGTGCACGTACGGAAAGCAAATCCTACAGAAAAAAATTCATTTAGCTCAAAGCTGGATTAATTCCATGAGAAGCTCTTAGCTAAAAAGGTCAGTGAATCTGGATTTTAATTTCCTACTGTGTCCTGCTTCCTGAGAACGCTCTGCCCTCTCTAATTTCTTTGAAAACATAACAGAATTAACATTCTGAAAAAAAAGTATTACTTCCAACTTTATGTTTCTCCAGGTGGCTGAGCAATATACTCAAGCTCTATAGTTTATAATAGTGCTGCTCAAGGCAAGCCAAACAAGGCTAAATAAACAACTCCCCTAAACTTTCCAATGCTCTTTCCATGATATTTAGGGATAAAGCCACAGGTTAGCCTTCTGAAGAGATATTCAAAATATTGAGAAAAAAAGATTTGAATGGATGTTGTTTCTCAGGAACTTTGCTGTATCTGAATTTTACTGTCCACCAGACCAAGTGTGCTGCTGACAGGAGACTTTCAAATACAACAAGAGCTAAAAAGAGAGAGCAGAGCTAGTTGAGAGAACACATGCACCCCGCTCTTCTCTCACATCCCATTTTTTGTGCTTAAAATGGGACACGACGCTTCCTCGTAGGGAACCCCGCCCTTCTGGCCAACTGGCTTGAAGAACAAAGTTATAAACGTTCTCCTGCATGGCACAGAGGTGCAGAGATAAATTGGGATTTAAATTTCAGTGCCTAATGGCATGTGACTGTCACACCAAGCCCGGGGCCTGATGCACTGGAAGCTCAGAATGGGTCCCAGGTAAGCAGGGCTCTGGGTTATGTCCCCCCAGGCTCCTGACAGAGGCTCCCAGCCCTAGGAGAGCCGCACAGCAATCAGAACACAGTCCTGCAGCTCTTCACCAGGGAATCAGCCCAGCTGTGTCTGGAAGTGTCCCCGAGGCACACTTCTCTGTGCCACTAACCCCCACAGCACTGAGCACAGCTAATCTGCACCTGTGACAACCCGGCTGCCTCCCTGGTGCACCCGCACCGAGGGTGACACAGCACAGCTCCACACGGAAAATCCGTCGGGTGGCCTTTCCAAACAGCGCATCCCGGCAGCACGCTGCTCCAGCCAGGAGGCTGCTCCAGCCAGGAGGCTCCCCCAGCCAGGAGGCTCCCACACTGGAGGCCACCCAGCCCAGCTGGCAGGTGACACAGGAGCCCAGCAGCCCCGCACACGCCCGGCTCTCCATCCATTGTTCCCAGCACACGGCACAGCTAATCCGGCTCAGCGCAGCATTAGCTCAGAAGCGCAGAAAATAGATTGTTAAGCTGCCCAAGGTGAGCACCCGTCCAGTGAACAGGGATTAATTAATGCTCCAAAGAGGGACTCTGCCTATTCCCATCCTCTGCAAACGGCCAGGGACTGACAAGGAAGAGCAAAGAGTTTGCATGAGTCACGAGTGATTCCACAAAGTAATAAAAGCTCCAAAATCAACAGGATTTCACTTTCACAGTAGCACTGTCCAGCTGCTTTTCCTAAAGCTGATCCCCTGATGAGGGTCACCAGCGTGTGCAGCAAAAAGCAATCCCTCCTCCTGCTCTCCGGATGCACTGTGGATTTTTGGAGGCTTATTTTATCAATGGAAAACAATCCCTGAAACCCAAGACGCCAATATTAACTCTGAAACAGCAGCGCTAGCCTACAGATACCACAAAGAGCAAACTTAGGGCACAAAGCAAACCATTTAGTTATCCAGTTTTTACACACTGAACTTGTAACTCACCTATGCTGAAACACAGCCTTTAGATGGCTTTTTCCTGGCATGGAGGGCTTCAAAATAAAGTAAAAACAAATAGGGAAAAAAAACCCCTCAAACCTGCACAAAATTAATTTTGGCATTTCAACTGAAACTAGAAGGCAAGTAGTCCCTAAAAAGGCAAAAATAAACCAGGGATGGATCTGAGAGTAGAACACAGGTATTTGGTATATTCAGACACTAGACAAGATCACTTATTTTACAGATAGGCCAGTTTTGCATTTACATTGAATTTTCAGTAACCTGGAATCTACTCTCCAGTGTCCACATACAACACTGTTGTTGGGAAAAAAATTCAGTTCTAAAAGACACAGCCACAGTCTTCCTTTAAAATACCACTGTTCAATATGAAGGTAAGTTGTACTTCATAGAGAAAGAAATCTCAGTCAAAAGCCTGTTTTTGCAATTGAGCTTCTGCTTTGTTTCCCATGAAATAAAGTAGAACTTATTACCTAAGGGCAAGTAAAGCACATACTTTGCAAAGTCAAAACAAGACTGAACTATAGACAAATACCCAACCAACCTCTAGGCCCCCCAAGCCCAGCCAAGCATCACCTCCCTTTCACAGCCAGCACCTGCCCTGTCTGCCCCACTCCAGTGCCAGCTACCTGCCAGGACACAACTCCCAGACCAAGTGCCATGTTTTACTCACTAAATGAATCCCAGACTAGTTTAGATGCCCACCCAGGGGAGGACTGGCTCTGAAGTGGTCTCAGAGCTTGCTAGTGAGGTTCCATCCATGAATATTTTTAGGGATGGACAGTCCTTAAAGGTGTGTGAAGCACCCTCTAGATTAAGCCTCAATATTACCTTATTCTACAGAAAACTCAGCTCCACAAAAACAGGTGATTTCTCTAAATAACTTCCCAAAGCATACAAAAATGAGGCTTTCAGTAAGTGATCAAATGACCCCACGGAGCTCTACAGCAACCCAACACCAAGTGCCTCTGACAGAGCCTCCTGCCCTGACTTCAGACAAATACAAGGGTCTTAAGAAGTTATCAACTTGGAATTCCTTGGGAGAGTCTTTGTTCCCACTACACTATAAATAATTAGAAGATGTGTGAACAAATTAATTACTATACCTTCACATATTAAAATATTGATATATTTCAAAATACAGACGAGGCTAGCTCCATAAAACTTGCATTTCTTCTTGACAACTTCCACCACCTCTTTAGGCTATTTTCTGCACTACTGATCCTTGTTTCCTCATGTAATGTGACACAAGTGCAAAAATAACTTTAGAATCTGCTCTGCCATGCTTTAAAACTGACACAGGAAACGAGATTTTGTCAGTTTTTTCCCCCAGTTCCTTTTCTAACCCTTTGACTATCCTTTCTTTTCCTCTAGATGGTGCAAGGTCCTCCCTCCTCACAGCTGGGGACAGAAGGCGATACCCAGCTCCTTCAGTTTTACCAGCCGTGGGTGCAGTGTTTATTTTTGGACTCAAAGCTGCCACAAGTGACTTTCAAAGCTGCTACCAGGGAGTTTATTTCTGGAGTGTCCCTGGTGGAATTAACTTGAAATGCCGTTTGCACAGCAATTATCCCTACAGTTTGTGCTGTGGATATCAAACTAACAGAGTAACAAAACGCTTATTTATTCCTCACTCCAGTTTCCAGCAGCCCTGCTCAAACATAACCCGTGCATGTACTGAAATACTGCAAGCTGCTTCTCCCATGAGTGATGTCTAGACTGCAGGCACACAGGAGGCTGTATTTTCATGTATCCAAACACAAAGCAGCTCTAAACCAACTGTGCTGCTAGCACTGCAAAACCCTCAGGCAAGCCAGCACACCAGTTAGTTATTACTTTTATTTAAAGCTGGGCAAAATCCCAGTAGGTATTTAAATATCTTCTTGCAATTCAACTACTCACATTGTTTCAAATCCAAATCCAATCTTTTAGAATAAAGCTAGTCATTTTCTCCTTCTGACTTCCTATATTCTTGAGCTAGCTGATAGATACTGACAATAAAAAGTTTTCAATGGTCCTAAAAGTGTCAGTTTAAAATCCAAAAACAGAGCAAGGAATTTTGACTAGGTTCAGTTCATGAAGATTGAAACAAGCCTGTAACAGTAGCTCAATCTTGGAACTTGTCACAGAAGCTGCACATGCAGCTGAATGTAAGAAATAATTAAACCAAATATATACACCCAAGGTTTGTCTTGACACCAGGACCCTTCCTGCAACCTAAGAACAACTGTCAGTCTGCTTCACTGGCAAAAGCCAGGCCAAGGCCATGAAAGGAGAAGTGCAGCTTTCCTGGAGGGAAGGCTCAGCAGAGGTGGTTTGCTCCCCTCTTCCATCTACTGGCATCACATGGATTTCCATCATTCATATTTCCCTCTGATTTGAGCCTTTTCGAGGTAAGTACTGGATTATGCCACCCAAAATTGCAAATAATTAGAGTATTGATATCACATGTTACAGTAAACTGCATTTCTTCATCCATCTCTGCCTGAAGCCCTTTTTGTCAAAATACTTCAAATTAATGGAGGTATTCAAAAACATCTAAAAATGGTATTTACTAAAAATGAGCACAATATCATAAGAATTTGTCCCTTTTTTTCTTCTCTGTTACTGTTCTAGTTTGCATCAAATTTAAAAAGCTTAAGGACACAGGAAGCAGTAACTGTGAGCAGAAGGTACTTTTCCTCCAATCACTTTTGGAGTATGAAAGAATTCATCCCTTTCAGCACCAAAACTTGTTGCTCGTAAGATGGCCATCAAGCGGACACAAATTTCTGGAAGGAGTTTGTAACACCCATATTCCTCTCTAAAACAACATCTCTCTACCTGTGAATTCACCCTACACAGTATCAGGCAGGAGGTGCAAGTTCTTCAACTGTCCAAAAATAGTCTTTGGCTCATACAGAATAAAGCAAGAGTCACAGATAGGACTGAGCTCAGTTCTACTATTAATTCAGCCAGTGCATGCTCAGAGATTATTACATTTAATTATTCTAATTTTAAAATGCTAAATGAGATTTAGAATCCTGTAAATGAAATTTGAAATCATCTGTATTTCCAATATAGTTTGTGATTCCATAGGTGTAGTCTGCTTCATTTGGTTTGGTTTTACTCAAGTGCCTGAAATACAGAACAGCCCTTGATGATGGCAAGGGGCAGAAGCAGAAGCCTTGTTTCATGGCAACACAAACTGGAAATTTGTAATACCTTGCTATTTACAGTTCTGACTATTGATTAATTCTGAAGTATTAGTAAACTGATGCTGTTTAAATTACAGATAAGACTATTTAATTATGATGAATTAAGAGTTAGGTAATTAAACGTTTACTAGAATAAGTGAAACATCTACTTACCTTCTGCAACTGAGATTCCTACACAAAGACCATGCCCATCTATTCCACTCCTGAGATGTGCAACACCCACAGGGTGAGACAGTGTTTTGGCAAGCCATGTTCCTGAACTGCCCCACTCCCACCTTTGCTCCCCTGATGGTGGCAGAAAAAACCACCATCCACTAATCCTGACTCCAGAACTCGATCTCCAGAGGTGGAGGGTGGGTCACACAAAGCAAGTGTAATTGGATCCTTGCACACAAGGAATCCTCTCCCCCAGGAATCAGGGAATACCAACTCAATTTTACTAGAAAATATTACATAGTATCATAAGAATGTCCAGGGTGTGTGGATGGGGCAGTTTCTCCTTTCCAGAGCCATCATCAGGAGCAGGCCAGCAGGAAATGTTGAGGGAAGGAGACTGGGTTTGTATTTTCCCTTTCTAGGAGATAAAACCAATACTAACTATGAAATGGGTTCAAGGGGTACACAAAAAAAAAAACCCACAGAAATCAGAGCTCAAGATTCATAGCCATTGACTTCTTTTAGTTGGAAGAAACTTCCAGGAAAAAAAAGTCTGTTATGAAGCATCAAGAACAGGTACTAGGATGGACCCAGCCAATATTGCTGTCACAGATACCCCTGGACAACAGATCATCCTAAATTTTTCAACACAAAAGGCCTTAAAAGATGACAGAAGGCTCAGATGATAATGTTGTGACTGGAGAGCTTCCCTGCCCCTTCACATGTGTACCTGGACAAACAGATGAGCCTGGCAGAAGAGGAGCTGATCTCAAGAGCTACTCACTAACAATTTATTATTATGTCTTATCCTTTGCTTAATATCCACACTGGTATGGGTATATCCATCCCTTTATTTTGGGGATGATTCTGTTATTTTCCTTGTATTGGAAATATTGAAGAAGAAAGAAAACAGAGTACCAAAGCTGCCTTCACTAGATTACAGTGAGCATGGCCATGCTTGCCTCCACGTGCTGTTTCCAATTTCTTCTGGTACTAACTTCTGGAATTAACACACTTTTTGCTTTTGGAAACAACAGAATTAGGCACATCACTGAAAAGACCCCCAAAATATCAAGTGAGAATTTAATCATCCTTCACTAGTTTTAAGAGCTAAAGTTGGCCGATTCCACTTTTTTTTGTTTTTTTGTAAGAAGACCTTTTATAGACATCTGTAAACTCATAACTTGTGCTAGCAAGAAAAGTTCTTGAACACCTAATAAAGAAAACCAAATTAGAATAGCAGTAGTGAATAATAGTGGATCAGTCAGTTCAACAGAGCTGTGAATTTACAAGAGGGAGTCATAGAAAAACCTGGCCTGGCTCCTGTCCTCCATGACCAAAGGTGTTACTACTGCATTGCTGGCCATGAACAGTATGACAAAGGAATGGCAGGTCAATGAATCCTTTCAACAAAAAGTTTACTAGATCAAGTGAAAGATTTAAAGCATGAAGACTTCCACTCTTTAAGATGAAGACCAAATAAATTTTCATTTCTAGGTGGCATGCATTTGCCATCAGCAGCTTGGATGGAAATACTTTAACAATGCTGCCATGTCCAAAGCATCCAAGTTTTGTAAGAAAATTACCCTCTCAAAGAGTTTAACTCACTCCACACTGTCAAACTTTTTCAGCATTTCTCATCAGCAGTGAAACATTCTGTCAGCAAATAATGATGGCTGGAAGTTCAAAAATGGTAAAACAATTCTTGCAGTAAACTATCACAGAAATGTTAAACCTCCTTTGGTAGCTCCTTTTCAAAGACTAAACCCCTGCTAACAGCTCTGCAACAAAGAGCACAGGGAATATACAGAGAAACCTTAAAAAGGGGAATGAATGCTAAGCCATTGATCCTGGATGCAGGGAGAAAAAACAAGAGGCTTTGAAGTAATGGATATAGACATCACTAACAGTGCAAGATTTGGGACCAAAGGACAGGGATCAACGGCAGTCACATGAATCCAGTGGAATGCTGATGGGTGTTTTAGTGACAGAGCTGTGTTAAGCAGACAGGACAAAAGGATGTCTGCCTTTTCAAGGACCTTTTGATTCCCACACAACAGAGTAGAGTGGGGCAATGCTCCCACTACCCAGCCTGTAGGCACTGCACAATTTGTGGATGGCAGCTTACTCTTAAATACAGGACTTGGAACTGGATTTGTAGCCAAAAGAAAGGACTTTGCTCTAGGAGGAGGCAGGGCACCTGCACTACCAACAGACTGACTCCACCCTACAGGCTGAAAGCAGAATGAGGCAACCTTACCAGACACTTGCACTCTACTCTTACTGCGAAGGTTCTTTCTAAATACTAAAATCAACTTTCTACAAGTCTTCTTATTTTTAGGCCATGTATTCCATACCTGTTTTTCCTTGTATTGGAAATATTTATTAGTTTAAATAAATCTTTTGCCTCCCTGCTTTTATCTTTAAACACTGTGAACAGTCATGTTATTCCCCAGCAGCCTTGGTATATGGAATAAAACATACTCAGCTGTTTTAGCCTGCTTCTCCATGTTCTCAGTCATAATTCTTAATCCTGCCCTGCAATGGCATGAGTGGGGATTTTTTAAAACATATTTAATCAAAACAGTTTATTCTCAGATCAAGATTACATTTTAATTATTTGATTTGCAATAATAACAGGCTGGAGAATTTTAAGAGAAAGGTCCTTGAAAATAAGTGTGAAATGTACTTTCCATTCAGAAAGTAAAAGCTACACATACAACCAAAAGCAGGTCTATGAGTCCAAAAAAATCCTGATTATTGCATGAGTAATTCCTGAACAAACAATAAAGTTGCCTGCCTCAAGAGGAAAAAGCTGGGCTAGTGAATGACATCAACAGGAAATGAGGAACATTATCTCTTCCTATCACTCCACTTGTGTTCTCAGTTCATTGTTTTGACAAGTGCTCTGATCACAGGGGGTCCTAACAGTAACATGCCATCCCTCAGCAAATAGCACACTTCCACGTTTGCATTTAGCCTGCTGGGCTTCAGTAGAAAAATTAAGGGAATATGGCTTTTCAAATCCCTAAATCACTTCATTTGCCATGACTTAATGAAAAAATACTTAGAATCCATAGGAAAAATACAGCAGGAAATGAAAATACTAGTTACTGCTGACCAAAAGCCACTTCTGCCCATGCCACTTCTAGGACTCCCTAAAAGCCAGCAGATTACAGCATGATGGTAAGATCATCACATTCAGTGAAAACACAGAAGTCACCATCACAAGCTACAAGAAAGGGAAAATTCCAATTGTAGGTTAGGAAAAAATTCTTTTAATCAAAGCATTAAAGCACTGGGATAACTTATACAGTCAAATGATAAAACCTCATCATTGGAGGTTTTAAACACTTGACTGGCAAAGCCTTTGAGCAACACAATCCAAATGACACTAGATGGTTCTTTGAGCAGGAGGCTGGACTCTCAGATCTCCAGAGATCCCTCCCAGCTTCTGTGACCTCGTGGTTTCCTTCTCAGGTTGCTTACAGTCACTAGTGCCCTCTGCACCTCATACAGATAGGTTACAATAACTGCACCCAGCTAAGTAAATCTGACCTGATTTAAGGAAAGGTACAATATGAAGATAAATTTCCAATTCAAACTGTGCACATGAGTTTTGTAAAACCACATGAAAGCACAGCTATGTGCCAGATGAGTCAGAATCAGAGCAGAGCAGCAGCACCTTACAGCAGATATGCTGCCCCACGTGCCTGCTTAGCACAAAATACATCAAAGTCTGGTTGGCTGGAACATTTTAGAGGATAGGAAGACATTCTAGAATTACTTCCTCTTCCCCTTGTACTTCCTTCAACCCCATTTCCTCATCAGCCCTAGTGCTGAGGTGTCAAAGTGTCTGTATTCTCCAAACATCCACCTGCCTTGTCCTTGGTCAACCACCCATGCCAGCTTTACTGACTCAATTAAAATTTCTGTTCAAATTAAACTGGTAAAAAAACAAAATAATAAACAAAACACCCAACAAACTTGCCCCCACCACACTTCTGCCACTCAACTCCATCCTAGGCTTTATTCAGATGTGACTATTACACACCCCTGCTATGCACAGAAGAAATGCACGTGGCATTTTCAGTAGCTGAGCCATGTGCACAGTGGTGCCACTCAAGCCTTGCAAAAACATTTAAATGTTTAATGTCCAAGTGATACCAAAAAGTCTGCATAAAGCAAGATTAGATGCCAGTAATAAAATTAATTCCTACTTGCATGAAAACCAAAAGAAAAGAGGGCATTTTTATTTTGCACAGAATATTCTCTAGAAGGAGCAAATGGCAAATCAGAAACCATGCCTGATTCAAGGTAGGTAGTTAAATAATTTAGACTATTTAAATTATTCAACATACTAGGACATGAATTCCTGAAAGGAAATGGGGCTGTGCATGACTCAGCCATGTCTTTACATATATTAGTCAGTCATGTGCTTTCCAGACTAGACAAATGAGGAACAGACAAGGTGCCAGCATGATAAAAAAATAGCTTTAGTTAAGATTTCTACCGAATTTAAAGCCTCCTGCCAACCCTCCAACCACTAGAGACATATGTGAACTCAAATCCTCAAAAAGATTCTGCACTGAAGGCAAATTATTAGGTGTACATAAGTCACTCTAATAAGAACTCTGCTGAAACAAGTTAATCTTGTTTCACTGCAATAACTGATTCTGAACCTTCAAAAAAACTACAGAAATATAATTTAAAATTAAAAAAAAGAAAAAATTGTGCAAGCCCACAAACAATGTTTAGTATACTAAAACATCATACATTCATTATGCTCATAATTAATTCCTTTGTTCAAAAATTACTGTGCATCAATGACATGTATGTATCAAGACCAAGAGATATATGAGCAATAAAAAACCAACATAATCCACCCCCCCTTCCACCCCCCCTCCTCTGAATCCATTGCCTTTTTTCATCTACCTACCCCTTGGTCTTCTGACACAAATATATGCTGAAAACCAAAATATAAGAGCTAAAATAACTCTAGAGTAAATCACCTGTGGCTTTCTTTGTACCTACTACTCTTTTTCCTTCCATCATCTTTATGACTTTTAGAGAATAAACTCTTTTGATATGTGATGTTTTTAAGTATAACGAACAAACAGCTAATTTTACAACCATAGAACAAATAACTTCAGCTTATAAACCAGTCTACAGAAAAGCTAAATTAACAATTCTGACCATCCCAGTATAGGCAGGCCCCGGCATCATTACCAAAACAAAGTGGAGCTCGGATCACCTCTCTTGCTACACATGCTTTATTACAAGCTGGATTTTTCCCTTCATAATGCTCAGGATCACCAGTTACTACACTGGCACTGGCACCATTAACCATACATTTTCCACGTGACTGAATCAGTATCTTCAAAACCAAATATACAGTGATGTTAAAATGCTACTGCACCAGGACTTCTTTATTTAAAAAGTCACGGTGACAAAGTTTTGCCACTTCGATTTTTGCCTTCAACTTTCTAAGACAACAGTTCAAAGAGAAAAATAATTAGATTATCATATAAAATGTTTACAAAAGCTTAGGAAAGTTTTCAGTGACTGGTTTAACTAAATCTGCTTATTCCACCTATTCTTCCAGAATCTTTTCAGAGTATTCACTATCTCAACTTCCATCTAAAAAATGTGTTTGAACAAATCTATTCTCCATTGAGAGAAAAAAAAAATACAATAAAAAATCAGCTTAAAATAAATTTATTAAACAATACAAAAATAAGCATGCTGGAAATCAAGATACATAAATAACATACAATGCAAATGAAAAATGGAAAACGAGACAGGTAACTTAACAACTGAGCCAAAAAGGTACAACACAAATGCTAAAATAAATCTTTAAAAAGCATTTACATTTCTAATGAAATGTTAATGATGCTGACAAAGAAAAACAAACAAACAGCTAAAATGCTTGAATATCAAGAATTGCTATTACTGTAGCACAGGTGAACACTAGAACCGTTGCAGACTTCACACATGGAATGACTAAAACTCTGTGGCCCCAGCCTCTCCCACCTGCCCGTGGGAGGTGACCTTGGCCTCCCAGGTGCCCTGCCACCAACAGGAGCCATCTGCACACGTGGCAGCTAGGGCAAGGAACTACAAGTGAGGGCAAGTTACAGAACAGCTGGTTCAGAGGAGTCTCCTCCTGACCCTTCCTAGCTAGAAGCTGCCTTCAATTCTGAGGCAGGCTTCAAAAGCATATATTACAGGACTGTAATATATATATATATATTTATTTAAAGATTGTTTAAGCTGTACCCTAAATATTCTTATTATGCATATTAAAGACCTAGTAGTTTTCTTATTTTTGTATTTCCCATGCAGGACTTGGCTCTACCACAAGTTTTGCATGTGGAAAAATCGTCCATCTTCAACCATACCTTTAGAATGGCTTCAAACAGTACTAAAAATCAAGATGGGTAGAATCAGATCAAGCAAATCCTGCATCATGCCTTTTCCATTTTTAATTAAATCATCAAGTCATCCAGCATCATGTCACCACTGTAAATACTTTCCATTAGCAGCACAGACACATTATGTTCCCTCTTGCAACTGAGGGTATTTCAGGTAAAGTAGTTCTGCAGGATCTGAATACTTGTTATGTCTCTGTAGCTACTAGCTGACTGCAAAATCCTCAAACAGGCAAGACATTTTTATAATTCAAGACTTTGCCTTTATTTTGAGGATAAGCACTAACAAACCTAACCTTATCATCAGAGATAAGATTATAAAATAGTTATTATTCAGCAATTCATGACTGACACTTATTACCAACATATGCACCACAGATTTACCCCTTGATCCCAGTAGGGCATCAAATTCACTGAAAATTGATGTTCTGTATTGTTTTGCTTAAATATTTCCATCCTAGGCTTCAAAGACATGAAGCCCATCCTTTCACAATACTCTGCTAAATGAAGATTATTTAAGGTTTAGTCAGAGCTTTTTCAAATGTTTATGCAAAATTAACAATACCTAAACAGATTAATTAAGAGCAGCTTGCTTTCTCAGAGAACATCAGCTCTGTTTTATGCATCTTCCTAAACTCATGAACATCCAGATGGGTCAAAAAAGGGGCAGGAAAAACTAACTGCCATCAGGCAAAACTCACGTATCAACATTTTGGAATTTTAGATAAAAAAAGGGAGAGGGACTGGGGAAGGGAGGGAGAAGAGGTGGTGAAGGTGTTACTACAGAATTGTTTGTCACTGTCTCTTAAAATCCTCTACCAGCTCATGCCATTTATTATTGCTTGGACAAGTTTCTGCAGTTTGATAAATCAGGACTCTGTGTGATGTGTACTAGGGATGGGACATATCAGATTATTTGCAAATTTAGAGAGGAGAAAACTTTATAGAGAATGCTTTTCTAAGATTTTTAGCATTATTAAGAATCTAATTCCTTCAAGCATTAAGAATTTAGCAAGTCTTTGACCTCTGTCTGGAACAGTCTATTGAGTCTACCTGAAGCTTAAATATATCATTTGGAGCTACACCCTACTCAAGAGACTCAAATTATCAAATTATGCAGCTTAAGCAATGTGCAGCTGCCTGTAGAAAAATGCAAGTCCTCTTTCTCAGCAAGCTGACAGAGCTGCAAACTCAAAATAATTTTTAAAAAATAGCAGTTAATGATAACTTCTCAAGAATTTTCTCCTGTGTAAATGAAACCTCATACATGAGCGTACACACACATTAATGGTTGAAAAGTAAGTTAACTGTAAACAGTTCTAATAAGACCTACCTATCTTCTACCCTGTGAACATATTTCCTGCTCACTGCTCAGTTGGTTACCACTCTAAAGCCCAGATTGCTTACATTCCTTTCCAGGGTGGAGCACAGCACTATTAGCAAGGCAGACTTCTGAGTCATAACTACCAGCTGGCAGCACAAGCAGCGGGAGAGACACTCAGATAGTTGGGGCAGAAATCTCTCTGCTGCATTAGTTAACTTGCAAACAAGACAAGTTTTTTTTCCTCCTCCTCCTCCCCACTTCTCCCACTCCTGCCCAGGCCTTTTTGCTTTCTTTATTACAATATTAGCATTAATAATTATTAATGGGTTGATTAAAAGAAAAAATAATCTTCAATAGCATGGCATATGCAAAAGGTCCATTTCTGTTCAAATTTGAAAGCTCACATTAAAATAACCCTGACATGGTAATAATATGACTCAGAACCTATCTCCACTTAATATACAATCATTTAGAAATTCAGGAATTTGCTGTATTTTGCCAAATATTATTTCAAATTTTAATTAATATTCTGTCTTTACATGCTGACCCTGCTCAGTGGACACAAGCTCTTGCTCACCCCAAAGTTCATATACTTAAAATTGTAAGATATAAACAAAAATAAACAGATACATACCACTTTCGTGGTGTATCTTTGAAAACACTAAGATTTACCTTTACTTTTTTTTTTTTTTTTTAAACTAAATGTGTTCTAAGTAACTACAAAAGTCAGTTTACAGCTTTGGGTTTGTTTGCACATGCTTTTTCCCCACATACCCTTGAACTTTGACAGTCTTTTTGGTATAGCATACAGAATTTACACAAAATGTATATATAAATGAAACACCAGATAAACAATATTCAAATCAAAGTTAAATCTAGAGATGCTTGAGGGTTTTTTAAATGAAGAATTTAATGAAACTAGAACCCATTTGTTTAGTTCTGCTCTCCCCGACCTTCCATTCTATACACTACGGTTCTGGAGATGTCCTCGTTTGATTCAGGTGACACTTTTTTCCATACTGTTTCTTTTAAAGCAAGTTCTTGCTGGAGATTCTCATAGTCCATTGGTCCAAAGGAATGCTAGTTGTTCAAGCAACATACATTATTTATTAGTGTACTTGAAGGAAAAAAAAAAATCCATACTTGCAGTCATTGCTAACAGACCCAAGTTTTTCAGCTCTTCACATAAACTGTTAGGTTCTCTTTTCCACTTATAAAAAATTAAATTCAAAACTGGGTATTTTTTAGATGTATACATGCAAATAGAAGCACTTTAAAAATCATTCTACTGCATTGAAATTTTCATGCCTTAGTCAAAACATTAATGGTACTGAAAATAAAGAGGTTTTCCTTATCTCAATCCCCTCACACTGGTATCTTTTGTAAATGTAGCTGGAGTGGATTCAGTTCATTCCCAGACACTGCTTACTCTGCTCCCTAAGTAGCAGGCTCTTGTCTGCAGCCTGCCATTCATGCCTGAATTCACTGCCTGTGCAACTCTCAGCAGGTCATGTGGTGTCAGAGATATCCTCGTGAAAGTACAGCTAAACAGAGATCTCGTGCATTGCAGCACACAACAGAAAGGCTAAGCCCACCAGCTGGTCAAGTCTTTATTAAAGTCAACCAGTACAGTAAAACTCCTTGCAACTTCCATCAGATACCATCTACCTCATCTAGCAGGGGAGATGAACTGCATGAGATGGAGTTACAAATCTAGTAATAAATTCTCCTTACACAAAACCCTGTGATAGCGTGGTGCACCCAAGTGAGTGTCCACTAATAATGTACACTAACTAGATAATCTGAAAGCTTTGATGCAATACATGTCATTGAGCAGTCTGGCATTTAGAGAAGAACTTTCCATATTTCCTACAAGCAATACTCACTGAACACAGACAGTAACTTACCCGCTGATCACCACCTTCTCTGCGAGGATCAAGCTTTTTTGCAAAGTGTCTCAAATTATCGTAGTTATGGAAATTGCACAAAGAAACCAGATCCTGCAAGCATTTAGAGAACATGCATTATTATCTGCATAGGCTAGCTAAATGCATCTCAGTTAATAATAATACTACATTTTGCATCACATTCTAGTAACTTAAACCAGTAAGAAGAGAAGTTTATTTAATAAATCAATACCCATGTCCATAAGGCACTTGGAACATAATAGATCTATAGGATAAAATTATAGTAATACCTTTAAAAGTCCTTCTTACAGAAGGACAAAACAAGGGGCAACTTGCAAAATATCTATTTTAATAAATCTCTACTCCAGCTGTACTAACACTTCAGGAACAGAAAAAGCAGCCTGGGCTAGGTCCAGTACCTCAAACTTCTATCAAAAGGAGGAAACAAGGAAATGAGTGACATAAGGGATTCTCAATCAGTTTGAATTACAACATGAAAGGCTATAATTACAAAACTTGGCAATGCTGTTCTATTTTTAAAAGTGAATGTTACATTCATGTTATTTGTATGCCACAATCATGTATCAGTTTTTAGGTCTCATTGCAAGGCAGAATTGATGCAGTAAATCCTTCACCTACCCCTCTATTCTAGGATTTAGAGTTAAGTTACCAGACTATTTAATATGAAGCTTTAAAGCACTTAAACTAGAATTAGTAACTTCTTAATTTGGAGCTGTGTAAATAAATTAGATAAATAGAAGCATGAAAAGTTTTAACTGCTGCTCAACCTCCCATTTATAATTAAGCAATCAGCATTACAAGGTAGTTTTAGGGAGAAAAAAGGAAGAAATATTTTACATTCTCTTCCTCCCACACAACATCTTAATTAATCATTACAAATCCTCCCCAAAATCTCTCCTGCTTCTAATGCTCCTATCAGCAGACTATCCATAGTTCTTTCACTGGCACAACATGAAGCTAGAAAGAGTCTGCCCAGCATCTGGGTATCATCTATGAAGACATCTTTTATGTCAGATGGTTTACAATAATCAGTTTAAAAATACACCAGAATGGCAGTATTTCATTACAGTCTTTTTCTTTTATTGCAATGAAATAAGAGTTGCATTTTGCACTTTATGACGAGAGGGGAAAAAAGTCTATAAATAGAGCTCTACAGTTTTTAATGCAATATACTGGAGTCCAGCACTTTCACTACTCCATGAAGTGTTCCTTCTCAAAGCTTTTCCACAACAGATTTCTCCAGTGTTTCTGGCATCATACTTCAATGCTCAGTTGAAATCAAGTGCTATTTACTACTAAAAAGCAAACATCTATTCTCAGACTTTTACCCTTGAATCAGATGAAACTTGCTATGTAGGAAATAATCACAAATCACTATTTAATTCACTCAGATCTCAGCTATGCCAACTGAAGCTCAGTAAACATCAGCTGCAAAAGCAAAAAAAAAACCAAAAAAACCCTAAAAAAACCTCAAACAACCAAAAAACCCCAAGGGCAATGCTGCTTACATGACAAAAGTGAATTCCTTTAACACTGTTGCCCATCTTGTCCAAAGGAGGTGACCAGCACATCAAGCCCATCACATTAGGAACAACCAGAAGAATCCCACCAGCAACTCCAGATTTTGCAGGAAGACCAACCTACAGAACAATCAGAGAATTACTGGCCTCTGCAATTGTTCCTCACTATTGTAACACAATGCATCAGCATTTTCCTGAAGATTATTGTGTAGTATTTATAAAATATGTATCTGGAAGGCACTTGAAGCTCAGAAAGCATTATTACTTATCTCTTTTTAGATAAACAATAACTTGATGACAATCCAAGGTTCACAATCATAAAACTATTTGCTCTCAGGAATACAGTGAGTCAATAATACTGTGAAAGAAGATAATTTAAATCTATTTTAAAAAAAGTAATTATGACTAAGCAGTAGTACACAGGTGTATGTCTCATAAACAAGGTGGTAGAATGAAGCTGCAAAAATCTTGACTGGAAAAGGTAAAACACACAACCACAAGAAAATTGTGAAGTGTCTATGAAATCATACAATAACCTACTTATTCACAATCTGAACAAAGGCATTACTTCTTTCCAGTAGGAGCTAACACGTCACATATCCTCACAGCTCTCCAAAAAGCAACTTTTATGTCACACAATGCACTATAATCAATTTTACATGTATACAGTAAGGAAAAACTAAAAATGCTCCAAAAAATACTGAAAGCATAAGACACACTCCATCTTGAATTATACCCATGTAAGGAACACACTGCTAGAAAACAGGAGCACAGTACACATGCTGTGTATGACAGCCATTTTCACACATATAAGGACAATTTCTGAGCCTGAGTTACTGAAGAAAAAACAACTGTCTGCAAAGGCTTTCTGCTATCCTTGACTCCCATACAGCAGATTTCTTCAGCCATGTTTTCAATTCCTGTTGCTCTCATGAACAGCCTTTCCTAAGGAACAGTATTTATGTTTTGATATGAAAAGGATTCTCAGATGTGAAAGCAGAGTGCTCTAAGGTATATGACCTTGGTAGTTGCATGAATCCTAGGTGAGATTTTCCCTACAGTGTGCTCAATTTCTAAACAAATCATGTAACACCCTCTCCTCTGCCTCAAAAACAAGGAAGCAACCCCTAGAACATAGAAGATAATAGCAGATAATAATCTTCCTGGTCAGCTGTAATTAAAACCTGTAAAGTACTTACATGGAAGGCAAACTGCCCTGAAAAGTCATACATGCCACAGGAATGCATCAAACTCAAGGTATTTCGGACTGCCTCGGGGCTCAGGACTCTCTCACCAGTGATTGGGCAAAAGCCACCATTAGCCAGAGTTGCTGCCATCACACTTGCTGACTCACATGTTACTTCTATTGAGCAAAGCTTATGGAAAAGAAATAGAGATTATAAGCACTGGTACTTCTAGCACAGTAAGGCCAACTACAGCAGGATCAACAAAATATTGAAATCTTAAAATAACATCTCAAAATCACCTGTAGCATAACATTTCTTACAGATTATACTAGTAGCATCAATTACTACAGTCTGAATTTTTCTGCTATAAAGATCCCAGTGACAAGTGTTTGTAAGCCCTCTTAAAAGCTGGGGACAGTATTTTTATGGGTTAGTGTCTTTGTTCGATTCCTCCCCCCGCCCCCCTTATGTTCCTTTGAGAGGAAGAGGTGTGTAAAACAATCTCTAAAAAAGTATTTTCCATCTGCTTAAATGGCAAAGCCACAGAATGACTGTTTTTTTCAAGTTGAGCTTGTTTTGTGTGGTGGGTTCTTTTTATCTTAAAGCCTTAGAAGATCCCACACATTATCAGAAGTACATTTTAAAGCTGCAAATTCTAGCACATGCAAGTGTTAATGCCAGCACTTCCTGCTGATGCAGCCTTATTTCACCTTTCTCATATTTAATTTCTTATATAGTAATGATACAACCACACCATAGTTTTTCCCAGGATCCCTGCTTCAGACTATACATACTTTGGTGACACATCAGGAAATGTGATAAGATGCCATCACCTGATGCTGCCTCATTTCTGCAGAAACCAAAAGATAAGTTGGTTTCAACCTGAAGCTGAAATGCTGCTCTAAAAAGTAAACAAACTAGTGCTCGTATTCTTGCTTCTGCCAAACAGTCATTACATGATACTTCATGAAGTTACCTAAGCCACGTTTGCATGAGTAGTTACTACCTGGAATTCTTATTTTCCGGGTGCCAAACTCAATACATCCTAGTCCAATCAACTGGAGTTGCAAATCAAGAGATTGTCAGAGACGCATCTAAAATGGCAACTGTGTTTTAAACATATGAAGTATTACATAATATCACCTACTTTCAAAAAAAAAAATTGTTTCTAGGTTCTCAGTTTAAGCACCTGCATTCTGTACCTCCTTTGTCTAAACTGAGAATAATCCATCCTCACTTTACAGAGATAATAGGCAAATATGTTTATTCCTGCTCAGAAAGTTCCCAGTCACAAAAGGGAGGAAGGAGCATTACAGAAAACTCAAAGAAAAGAAATAACTAGACTTTTAAGTAGAATCTGAGTGTTGGAAAGGTAGGCATTGCATCCTAACGGGAAAACAGAAATGCTGCTCGTGTATGAGCTACCCTTTTCCTGAGCATGGAGTGAAAAGGGCATTTTTCAAGGGAAAAAAGAAAGAATGACACATGGTCATTAAATCAGAGATCAAAAAGCACAAAAATAAGGCCAAATTAAAACACATCAGAAAAGTAAGCTTTAGCATGTCTTAACTTATGAATAGCTTCCACTTGGAAAACATATCAGGCAGTGGGATACAAGGCATTTAAAAAGCATGTTTACACAGTAAAATCATGTAAATGACACATTCTCTTCTGTCACAAGTTCAGAGTAGACTATTAGCTTGTACCTAGTTCCTAATTCAACAAGAGGTAAACTACAGCTTATCACACATACCTTACTTCATAAACACTCATCCACTCATCCAATCTAAATATAAGAGAGCAGGTGCATCCCAACACAAAAAACTTGAATAAAATTTGCATTTTGAAAATAATGGCTTATAATTTGCATAAGTAACAGCAAGTCTCAAGTCAAAAATGGATTTTGAGAACTCTGTAGGTTTTTTTTTAAACTCTCCCAGATGAAGTGACTCAGTAACACAACTTGAACTGCCTCTTGAGAACTCTACACAGCAGGGCTGAGTTGTGAACGTTTAAACATTAGGAAACCCTTACTGAGGAAATACCTCACACTTGCCAAGTTCTCATTTTGTGACAGTTGTAAATAACTTGCTGAAAGTGAAAAAGAAAAAAGGAGGGAGGGGGATAAAAAAAACCAACCATAAGAATATAGATTCTTACTCAAAAGCATTGAATTAAACCAAAAGGAGGAGATATTGCCATTACTTCCCTTGTAGCACTCCCCTTGAGCCTACAGCTCAGCATGCATTCTCCAGTTACAGAGGTTAAACTACTCCCCAGCACCATAAGAAGCAGCAACCCAAAGAAAAAGTGTTTTGTTAAACTTTCTGAAGTAATACAAGACATTTCAAGCTTCTAACTTATAGTGGTTTAAAGACTATTGCTAGTTTGTATTAGCAACAAAGACACCTGAGTAGATCACCTAAACAAAAGCAAATTTGGATACATCAAACATACATATGTCATTTCCAGAGTTAAATAGAAGCTGACAATTAACTGCAAGTCATTAAAGCCTCCATGTCTAGGCACAAATCAGCTTCTACTGCTTATAATAGCAATTCTAAGCCTATAGTAAGTCTCAATTTTAAAGTAAGTTACCTGAAAATAGAAGTCTAGTATAGCAACCATATCCGTGCCTTCAGGAAAGCACTGAAGAAGAAAAATAAAACGTCTTGAGATATTTTTTTTTTAAGTATTGCTTTTAGAAAGATGTAACTTAAGCTATATTGTTGTCAGCATAGTAAGTATTAGGTGTACTTTAACATAAACATTTAAATGTAGTAAGTATAACTACTTAATGGCATCAGATTTAAAAGTAACACAGTGCAGCAATATCAATAAACTAGGTACTAAAATATTTTTCAGTATAGTTTTCAACATCCTTAAATAAGTGAACAAAAATGCATCCAGGAGTTTTATAAAGTCACGTCTACAGCACAGATTATACATTTTACAACAAATAAAACAAATTACCATAGCTGCAATACAGAAAAATATTTAGAGGTATTTTATTAGAATGGCATACATATCACACTTTTTAAATGACAGCATTTTAATAAAATTGTTAAGACATATCCACTATTAATTTGTGCCATACTGTACGTAAAATAAATTAAGTCTTCACAGACTATAAATAAAACCCAGCACATCATCTTCAAAATACATTGAAGAAAAAAAGAGATTAACCTTTTTTTCTTTCAAGTAATAGCCAATTGCAAAGTTTCTATCTCCACTCTCTCTTTCAGACTGGAACCTAAAAGAGAAAAAAAGAAGAAAAAAAAAAAAAGACAAGGCACCATGTCAGACTTTCCAAAAAAACCCCAAAAAAATCATTGAACTCAAGATGCATAATGTAATTCAGTAAAATTCCATGTAAAGGATACACCACTTCTGAACACAAATATTCTACTAATGGGACAGAAGTGGCCACAGCAGCTCATTCCAGTTCACCCAGCTGGAGTGAATCAGCACTGACATCCAAATACACACAGCACTGGTTACCTACACGACATAAGCTGACTTGGAGAGAAGGCAAAGGAGGGTAAAATCCTATTCTTGGAAGCATTTCTAAATAGGCCAGAGCGGAACGGAACATCCCACACTGGGACAGTGAAAGGGTCATTACTCCTGCCCAAAGCAGAGGAACGTGAGGCTCACACAGCAGGTCAGACAAATGGCTGCACTCCTCACTGCGATGACTGAGGTAAGGATGAAACCTAAAGGAGGAAGACCTGCCTGGTTCCTTCTACAGCACACACCTTTTACTGTAACAAAGCTCAGGAAAAACACCTCTGCATGTGCATTGCAGCTGGCAACCTGGAAACAACTCTGCTAAAGGGAATCATCTTCATGCTGCCTGAAAAAGCTCTCAGGATTTTTGGAATTCTATACACTGAACTGTTTATTTAAGAATTTAAATATGCAAAATAAAAAAGCAGGAGTCCCAGCTGTATCAACTATGTTTTCTAAACATTTGCTATGCAGCCACCAACACGCAGTTTAATTTTTAACATGAATGTCAGGAAGAGAAGAGTTGCACTTACAGCTCTCATTGCCATAGCACCAACAGAGCACTAAGACAGAATAATGACATTTTCAAAGAGGTAACCAACACTTTTAGGTGAGATTTAGCCACACTGATGTCAGAGACATGCGCAACTTTAGTCGTAAATTGTAAGTCAAAGACAACCTCCCTCCAATGTAAGGGATGAAATGCCAGTTGAAATGTAAATAACTGAACTTTGTCATATATCAATATATCAGTTATCAGTTGAAACACTTTCCACCTAACCTTATTAAGTGAATAAAAAATACTTACGTAGCATTACTGAATCCAACATACTCATTACCAGCCATTTTATTCATGAACTGCATCACCTGTCAGAGACAAAGACAAGGAAAAGCAATATTTTTACTCATTAAAAGGTTATGAATTTTCAACCCAGCCTTACCCTAAATCCTGCAACACCATTTTATAAATACAGTAAATATCACTAAGTATTTAACCAACCAAGTACATCTACAAAGACAAAACCCAGGTTATTACTAAAATTTCACTATCAATTTCCTTGCCATCCTGAAACTTCTACCACTGAATTTAGTTAAAAAAGAGAAGTTAACATTATAACTTACATAGTCAAATTTTTCTGCATTATTTGCTCCTTGCTGCAAGAAAAGAAAAAATAATTTACAAAAATTGTTAACAAAGGAACAAAGTTAGTTCACTTAACAGTATTAGGATTTTAATGCATATAACTAAGGTATGAGTCTACTTAAGAATAAGGTACTACAATCACTTCATATATTAATGAAAAAATTTAAATGTTAGACAAGTAAATCTTTAATTATCATTTAAATAATCCTATGCATCTTAAAACACCTGTATGCTGGAGATTAATTTAAATTGGAAAAAGTATGCTTTATTTTAAGTGCTCTCTATTCAACCTGACATGCTTAGCATAAGTAAATGCAGTAGCTACAGCAAAAAAATACAAAAGTAACTACAAACAGGATAATTACAGTAAAAACACTAACTTTTTATAGATTAGTAAGGCAAAGGTATTCTCATATTACCAACAGAGCTGAGCATAGGGAAGTTCAGGCTACTTAAGTTAAAATAGTTCCACGGCCAGTGCCCATACTAAGAATTTAGACTGAAGACTTAAAATGAAGTGTTACCCCTAACTATGAAAATAACTGCAATTAATTAAAAAACATCTGATTAATGTCCTACCTATTAAAAATTGTTAAACAGCTAGAAAAATAGAACTTCACATCATAGGGCACATCATTGTGCTAACAATGTACAGGAAAGTTTAAATTCAACTTAAAAAGGATGATAGTGGAACTTAATTCTTAGGGTGGGCTTGGTTTGGGTTTTTCAGGGAGGATGAGGGTTGTTACTTTGAGCATATTTTTTTCCCCTCCCTCATTCAAGAACATTCTCAAATTTAGTAGCTGCCAGTTAAAGACATTAATTTTTTTTGAGGTCTCTGATGGGCGACCTTTCAGAAATCCCTATCGAAAGAGATTCCAAGAGGAGTGGGAGGTGAAAAATAGCACATGGTCCACTGGGGGGAGTTTTAAATTTTTTTTAAGCAGCCAAGTAGAATTTTTGGAGGAAGTTTAAAAACCAATGGCATCGCATACACAAGTGGAAACATTGTATCTGGAGAAGATGTTTTAATACATAATTTTAATATTAAAGACACTCTATTTAGAATAACAAGACTCTAACAAATCTCAAACTATTCAAGATGCTACTTGCACTGTGTTTAGCGTGGGGATGGGGAAGAAAGTGGAAAAAACGGAAGCTTTATATCAACCAGTATTTTACTTAATGAAATGCATAAAGCCAGTCTCATTTCCCACTCTGTATGTGGATTAGGGTGTTGCAGATAATCTTGGAAGCCCATGCTTCAGCTCATCTACAAGAAGATGTGCAGACACACACGTACAATCACTGGTGAAAGGAGCACCACACTGTTCTCTCAAAATTATGCGCCAGTGGTTACCTTATGTTTAAAGGCTAATAACCTTACTCCTAAAGGCAATCATCTCTAGCTAATTTTCAATTAGATAAAAAAATGCATGATACATTTCATCAAAATGTTCCTGTATAATATACCAGAACACAAATCTTAAAAATTTAATTCCAAATCTGTTCAATGAAAAATAATTAAAAGAAGAAATTACCAACTTCATTGAACTGTTGCAGTTGTCAAAATATTCCATAGATCCTAATGCTGTAAAATATGTAACAACATTTAAACCACAAAAACCTTTTTAACCTTTCAAATGCACAATGAACATCTTTTTCTGGGAAAGTGGGTCAGCATTAGTTATGGGATGCTGCATTGATAATTGTATGGTTAGACATGTATAATAAATTGAAACAGGTTCTTTTGTTAAAAAAAAGAAAAGAGGGAGAAAGGGATCATGCTTTCTGCAAAAATATAAATACATAATACTTCACTTTTTTGTTCTGCCCAGTGGAAAAAAATATTCCGTCAACAAAAACATGGCTTTACCAGCAGCACATAAAATTGGTGGGCAAAAGACTCAATGCAAACTTTTTCCACATCGACTTCTTACAAAAAAGGTTCCTTTTAAAGTTCACAACTAAACTCTCATTTTGGGAAGAAAATCTTCTGCGTACTAAGCTAGATGATGAGCTTTTAGTCCTTGATGTTCCATGCACTTGTGGAGGTATTTCATATTACACACAAAAGCATTGTTACTGGAACCAGACTGCTTATACACCTGAACTGTTTGCTTAAGCAATCACATGGTCAAGACCTCAGCAGGGATTTACTACAACATGTTACTGAAATAAGAAACTCAGCTTCCATACGCATGATGACTAAAAACCCCAACAGATTAGTTCCCTTCTTTCAGCAGCTGACAGAGGTGTCCTGCTCCTCCTAAAAAGCTGGAGAGACACAGTGGCAACACACATGCTATGGTTAAAATTCAATTGCAAATATAAAATCCTAACATTCAGAGTACTGAGCAACTTTTCCATAGTAATTTAAACAAGTATAAGGGACAAGGGAACTTCTGTTCTTCCACAAGTGCTTCATATTTTTAGCTTGACTGTATAAACCTATGAGTTTGGGGGCACAATAGTTCTTAAATAGCATTTTTAAAGTTCAGATGCAATTCAACCTGTCTAGAACATCAAAGAAAACATTCCATGCACTAAACTCCACAAACACTTTGTACATTTACGGGAACATGTTCATATACACACTCATACATGCTCGTGTGTATATGCATATGAAAAAACACTTCTAAATGAATACAAAATTAAATTCACAATGTTAAGACTGAAGAAGTTTGATAGGCAGAAAATTCAAACTTGCAGAAGACAGCTCAATACGATTTTGTAGACACTTAAAACCCCAATGAACACTATGGCTGTCAATCATAAATTTGAATTTTTTGACTGTGTCAGGTTTTAGTGATCTTCCCTTTCTTTTTTTAAACAAGGTACTTGTACTGTATTACTTGTATTTCTACTAAAACATATAAACAGTTGCAAAGGCTATATGTCTACATAGACCCATGGATACTTACCAGAGCTTGCGACAACAAAATTAGGCAAAATTTATTAAAAAATCAGTTAATATTAGCCACTTTTCATTGGCCAACACTCTTCTATGATTAGACCATATAAGCTCTTACCAAGCGTCTCTCACTAAAGAAATTCCTCAATTTTGAACCTAAGCAAAGCTAATAAAAACATCTGCATCATGAGTTGTTTATAATCTTCTAATAATAGAAGGTTATTTAAAAATTAATTTCTGAAATATTTAAAGCCGAATTTATAATCTAACACTATACTGTGATGCAAATATCCAGAAACAAAAAATCGTTGTTCTGTCAAGAGTGCAAGAAAACTTTTTAACACATCTGCATTTTTCATTAAGTTAACTACTAATGTCTTTATTTTACCTTTCTCTACTTACACACTTTTTTATTTTACTAGTTAAGATGGTCCTGTTCTGTGAGAACTGGTGTCTTCACAGTTAAGTGTATAATTTTCAGCCCTGAAATACTTGAAAAGTACACTGTGATTTGACCTAAGATCAACACTATCAAAATTTCAAACACCTGTAAGATTTTTTTTGTCCTTCACTTCTGTGCATGTGTGACCACTTAACACGTTATTTCACAGAATCTACTACTACTAATATTCTCTGTCAGATAACATCCAATATGCTTGAGTTTTAATAAAAAGTGGAGAAAAACATGGATGTAAGTTCTATCCCAAATTAGGTACCATAAGAAAATCAGTAACCTAGGAAGAAAGGCAATGTCACCAAAGTAAAGACAAGTATCTGGCAGAGAAGATCACAACACCAACACGTTGTAAAGTGATTTGTATGCACATTTACACATGAGTCTATCAGGAAGGATAACTCCAGTAACAGCACAGAGCAATTAATCTAAATTAGTACTATTTATTGTAAGTGTACTGTCAAATAAACCATGCCTTTTCCCACCTCTCAAGTATTGAGCTGTAACTGCATAGGTTTCCTAATAACTGAATCCTGACAGCAAACAGACCCTTGGCACAGCTAGACAGGCTTTTTCTACCACTCTTCGCCTCATTTGTTTTGTGATTTATCAGCGTATTTAGAAAGCTCTTAAATATATCACAACTCCCTCCATGTTTTATACAAAATAAAATAAGCTTCCATTGAACGAAGGTTTTTTTAGGGTCAGAAAGATCGGCTTTTTCTTGTACACCAAATTTTTTGTAACAACCACGAATTTTGCTATTCCCAACACGTCTAAATGTTTCCCCGATAACTCAAGACCACAGCACACCTCCCTTCAATGAGCATTCCAGTCCACACTGCCTAAGGTCCTGCATGTGACTGCCAGCATGTAGAAGACCTAAAGATGCTGTGTTTGCCTGAACCTTTGCTGTTAGGTTAGGAAAACTTTTCTCTGCAGATGGAATGTTAAAGCATACAATAAAAATAACTTAAGATTAATCCCTTGTCCTCTGGTGATTCCATCCACATCTGCCTTCTTCCACATATTTCTCTCTCAACCCTTCCTCTTCCTCTCCCCTGCACTTCTAATGTGACAGTCAGTAAAGGTAATGTGGAAGTGGGAAGTCCCTGACAAAACCACTGATATTCCTGCAGTTAACAAGCTTTGAGAATTGAGTTTAAGGTTTAAGAAAACTTAACAGATCAAAGCAGTAAAATCTATCCATACTACATGCAATAAAGACTTTTCCCAGCCAATGTGATGTACAGAAAGCTGCACTGAATCTGTACTAAATCCGTACAGGAGTTGAATCACCTTCTTTCAAGCACCTGTATTTCCTTGGAGACATGATAAAAATTACTGTTTTATCTCATACCACTTTTCCATAAACTCCTGTAATTGCCACTACAATTTTCTTCTGATAAAAATTATTTGAAAATTGTTGTAACTATGTCATTTATATAACTAGTAATACAGGCAAATGGCTGTACAATTATCAACAAGGGAAAAGATCCTCAGTGGGTTTTTAAAAAATTTTATTTCTTTAAAAGTGACCTGCAGGATGTCCTTTTACTGAAGCATTTTTATTGTACATACATGCTTTAAAACTGCTGGAACAGTCTGTGGAGTGTAATGCAAGTACAATTAGAACAGGGACAGGGGTTAAGGCACCAAAATGTAAATACATCATAGTTCCAAACACAGAGCAGTTGGAAAATCACTTAAGATGGCAGGAGCAGGATACAGCCATGCCTAAGTACCTCAAACAAATGTGTAACTTAACATACACATACCCCTAATTATTTATTATTATGGATTGCATAGACAATGTAACATTACAGTTTAGGTCCCTGATCTGTTCCAAGGCAGGAACACCAAATTATGACAGCACTCGGAACTGGGTATGTGATGCTGAAAGTCTTTTTTACCCCTAAAATGTTAACATATTACATGTGAATATATTCTGACAGAGATTACTCCAAGCACCATCCCTCATCCCCAATCATGATCTGTGCCAGGCTCCAAGGACAGCTGGGTGCAAGATCACAGCTACTAACAGCTGCTAAACTCAGTACGATGTATGGGAACATTGAAAGAGCTCTTAGATCCATTTCTCAGAGTGAGATAATGAATCTCAAAGGAGGCAAAAGCATTCTTAACCACGAAATACAGCAACAGTCTCTCTGCAGCTATTAATGTGCTATTGTTAGATAAATCTGCAATACACAATGAATTTAAATTTTCTTGTACTGTAAGAGCCATACACTGTCTTCAAGACATCTAAGTAACACCTTAAATAAAATGAATAAATGCAAAGGAATTGAGGGCAAAACATGAGTTAATGAAGCCACCTTTTTCAGAAAAAAGGTAAGTTTGATATTAGATCAAACAGAAATGGGAATTATGTAATTCACTGGTTAGCAGGAATAATGTTAAGTTGCAGATTGTAAAGAAGTTACTTCACAAAAATTACAACTACTAAGTAGTTTTGTACCTGTGACCCTTTACATAATTGTCTTCAGAATATATTTAGCTTGGTTAGTTATTCAAATGATAAATGGTATCTTAGTGAAAGCAGTACAGAAAATAATCTACATTTTAATCACACTAGAAACAAATAATGGTGTGATAAGTAAGATATGTGTCCGCTAGACGTGCAGTTACCACATGCAGAAATGTTAGTGCAATGCAATACTCTTTATAAGAACATTACAGAAAAAACCCAAATAAAAGTTTAAAAAAAGCCACCCAGCAAAACCAATCCCCAATCCTTCTAACAAATACCACAGTTGCATGCATTAAACAAATCCATGTTATCTATTCAGAAGTACGCCATTTATCAAGAACTACGTGCCTTCTACAAGAGGCACATGCTTTTGTTTTGCCTTATGATCAGTAGGGCATGTTGTAGTTGGACTAACATTTTAACATTTCAGACAAATGTGTTAAGTCAGATTTTAAAATTCACTATTATCCAAGTCAATTTCAATGCTCAGTCAACCTTTAAAAATATTAAATGTGAATAAATTTACCTGTCATACTTAAGGCCATTTTCTTTCACCTACAGCTATCAAAGATAAATGTCTTTAAGCAGGAGTTCTTACACCTTCTTTAAATATAAAATAACAGAAAATCATGATCTAAGTAATTTTAAAATCAACGTTTTGGAAACAGGGGGTAGGAAACACACTGTAGCTAATCGACTTGGAAATGCAACCAGAAACAGGTTGTACACAGGACTTTTAGACCTCTGAAGTAACAGTATCAAGTTTACTACTCAAAAATTCCACGGCACTGACTTGTTCCCCAGAACTCTATGCAGATACCCTTAGGGAAAAAAGTAATTTTTTGTACCTGCGGCTACTAAAACCAGCAGAAAATACAAGTCAAGTATCTGGCAAGCATTAACATTACATGGAGTTTATACCATTAACAACTTCAAGACATTTATACAGCTATTCTATGAAAAACATAAAATACAGCTTTCCAAAAGTTTCAAGATTATGGACTGAACATGTAAAGTCATTCAGATCTGGTGTGCTTGGCAAAATAAGTAACACTCTTGTTTATGAAAGCACACTTACATCCCAACAGCAACTATGTACCATAAAAGCTCAACATAATTTAGTGGTGCAGGATGTTAATAGCACACAAACTCAACATAAGAACTGACATTCAGATACAGCAGCATTGCTCCTCTACAAATTATAGTATCTTCCATTTCTTCTGTACTGCAAGAAATACTCTTGTAATTTTATGCTCTTTAAGAACACTTAGACACTCAGAAATGTACTTCTGAGTGCTATAAAGTATATTCCTGAGAAATATACTTCCTCAGCAATTAACAAATAGAAGGCAACACTCTCAAGAGAATATCAAGTGTTGTGCAGTTAAAGAAGGAAACAAATCTAATAGCATCAAGGAAAAAGAGTTTTTCAGATGCACTGATACTTGCTAGAAACTGCTATTCTAACACTGCATTCATTTGGAAGGGTTACAATTCCCAAAGTATCAGAGCTTGTCTACCTGCCAATGAGTAAAGTGCCATCAGGTACTGCAGACAAAAATCAAACACAGTTTATAATCTGTAAAAGACATTTTTTCTACATTCTACTAAAATACTCAGAGAGAAACTAAAAATTAACTTTTTACCTTGATTAAAGATGTGATCACAATTGCTCCAGCATTCACCATAGGGTTATGAGGCCTGTCTGTGAAATAAAGTTCTCAATTACAATTATATTCTAAGACATGTTTTTCAAACAAAACCAGTCAAATGCCTAAGTGAAAAATTATTCTAGATTTAAGTATGAAGATTCAAGATTGAAAAGGTACTATTACAGAACAGCAATTACATAATCTTAAACATTAAAAAAATACTATAATCCAACACTATATACAATATTTTATAATTCTGAGCACAGTATTTTACAGCTTAGAACTCAGCCTTATGCTACTTAACAATCCAGCAAATTATTTGGTTTGGCATAATTTCTTTTCTTGAAAATTATGAATCCTCTTCATTTAAGAATTTAACTTGCTTCATAGCTGACTTGCACATACCTGCTACACTTAAATTTTCCTTTTTCCCACTGATTTCCATATTAACAGCATCTTTGCATTCCCAAGTCCTTCTTGGCTGCTGAATAAATCACCTTCTTTTACATCTTCTAAAAAACCTCTCATCAGCCATTTTACTTTTCCCAAATAATCTACCTTCCACAAATTACCCTTTTCTTTTATAACTAACATTTCTGCTGTGCCTTTTAAATAGGATGTTGATGTCTGAGCATTCTGGCATATGAAAACCACAAATAATTCTCAATGCATTTACTCAAGACGGGTTTGAAGTCTTTATTTGCTATTCCTTTATCTCCAAGTTGGAAAAAATAGTGATTTAAAAACTGCACAAAAAGTGTCCAGTATTTTTATGTATGATGCACAAACTAGGACTTTAACAGAAATTTGGGTTTATTTGGGTTTTGGAGAGGAGTCTGGTATTTGCAGCATACACATATATTCCCACGAAAATTACACTGGCGGTGGTCAATGGCACTTAGCCATCTATGACTATCAGTTAATCTTCAAAAACTAATCTTCAAGTTTTATTAGTATTTCTCAGAAAGTCAATATTAAAAGGAACTTTTAAATAAATCAAGCCATTCTATTAGTGGAAAAATAAGGCCCATACCTTCCAAAAAAGTGAAGCTCCCCTAAAATACAAACTTATTGTCTAGATAATATTTTAAGGTTGTTACTGCCATTCCTTTTCTCTCTGAAAGAGACTCACAAATTATTCAGATTTCATTTGATTGTACTTAAGAGCCGCAGAGATCAAATATCCTGTTGTTATCTACTAATGCAAGCAACGAGGGCCAAATGTATTTGCCTTTTGATTAACACCACTGGATAAGAAAACATAGCATTTCCATAGCTGCTCAGGGACCACAAACCTGAACATAAGTCAAATGACCACTCACAGCATCACAGCCTGCAGGTCAGAAGGGACATCTGGAGTCATCTCCACCCTCCCACTCAGTGCAAGGCTCTTGCCACAGTTTCATTAACTAAGTCCTGAAAACCTCCAAACGTGGCAAATCCCCTACCTCTCTGGCAATCCAGTTCACCTGAGACAACAAATTTACCCTAATATCCAGTCTGCAGCTCCCAATCCACAGTGTGGGGCCACTGGCCCTTGTTGTACCAGGTGCCACAACCAAGAACAGGTAAAACAGAAGTCTTCATGTTGGCAATTGCGCTTCAAGAATTTGAAGATGTTTCCAGGGGAGCCCCTAGGATTCCCCCTTCCAACTGCTCCTTGGGAGTTACATGTGCCCTGGGCTGCACAGCACCATGGCAGCCCTGCACTGGAGCCCTCCCCAGTATTTCACTCCTTGAGCTGGGGATCCCAACTCTGGAAACACAGTCCAGGACAACACAACTCTCATGCATGATCAGAACACACTGTCGCACTCATTTCTCACTCTAGCTACACTTCTCTTCTTTACAGCTTCCTCTCACCAACATCAGATATCACTCCAGTTCATAAGCACACTTGTGAATTTATCATGTGCAGCCCATTCTAAAAGTATTTTTATAAATATTTTGCCCTTGGTTCTTCTGTGAATCTTTATAGTTTCAATCTGCCACATAGTACAAAAAAAACCACAACCAGATTCCATATCATGTGTATGTTTGAATAAAAAGGATGCATAATGTTTTTTAGCATTCAGCAACTGAAAGGCTTATCAATGTGGTATGTCCACACAGAATACAACCTCTGAAATGCTATTGCTTCTCATTTCTTTGAAGATGTCATCACTTACCTTCAAAGTCAAGGCATTCTTGGTTCCTCTACTCTCAAGATTCCTGTCTCTGACACCTTAACACCTCAAGCTACCTGTACTTGTTCTGGCCACTTGATAGCTAACACATTTCCATGTGCTGCCTGCACATGAAGAAGGGAAGAACCTTCTGATAAAACAAAACAAGGACTTCTTTGAATGTGCTTCTGAAACACAGCTGTGTGCTGTTCCCTGCACAACGAGGCAGCAAGAACATCACTGTGGGAGCCTTACCAGCTAAGGGGAGGTACAGCAGTCTGGTTCATCACACACAACAGCTGTCCTTTGAGGCTCTGTCCTACTGCTGCCAACTCCAGCACGTCACAGCACTGAGCAGGACACCTGCCATTAACCCACTGCTGCCTCTTCTCAGCAGAGCAAACCCTGCCTGGTATCCAGGTCCCAGGTAAGCAGTTTTCACCATTATCCGCACAGCACCAGGGAATACCACCCAAACACCTCCCATACACAGGTGTCTGTAACAGACAGACAACCTTCTATCTTGCCAAAACAGCTACAAGCTTCCTAGAGGTGGTCCATGCCCCAAGCCTGCCAGTGTTTAAGAGGCATCTGGACAATGCCCTTAATAATGATTGTTCTAAGTCCCTTCCAACCAAAATACTCCATTCTGCAATGCAGAACCTCTCCCCAAACTTAAGCTATACTGGCTCTTCTAAGGGCTAGAATGCCTCAATAACAACTTGCATTCTGAAAGATTTCTGCAGATTTCAAAGAGAGGTCTTCCATTCCCAGGTAATTTTTCACCTCTGGGGGATGTACAGGTTCTGACACTACATTAATTGTTAAAGAAATTCATACACAGGTCGATTTTTAAAGCAGCAGTCACTACTGATCTACCTCACAGCAGGTGCCAATCCCAGCAAGGGGATTCCACCCTGTAAAACAACTAAGCATGAAGACTGATACTGTAACTGCAATTCTGCCTAAGAGGTGAACAAATTCATCCCTTAACCTTTAGAAAGAGGTACCAAACAATGCAAACCTAACCGACACGCATTACTGAAACCAAACACACATACACTCTCTATAATCAAATAATAAAAGCAGTGACCTGCTCAGCCTGATAAAAAATATCTTTTACACAGCTTCTCTGCAACTCACATATATTGCTGTATCATTTCATTATACTTCCAAGTAAGTTCATGGTTTTTATCCTTAATGAAATATAAGTAAAATAAACAATTTCCTTGCAATCTCTCATTCAATTACAATTAAACTTTTATTACCAGACTAAGTTCCACAAATTATTTCATTACTGGACTAATTTTTCAAATAATTATCACCAAGAAGAGGTTGTATGTATGGATAAGAGATACTAACTGTTCATAAATACAGGTTTTGTTAGACTTGTTGCACCATTAACTCAATAGACATGAAAAAGCCTGTAGCTGCTTAATGACCACAGCCAGGAAAATGATTCCTGATAATGCCTGTTTCAGACACATTTTACTACGTAAATTTCTCATCTACTTCAATCAAGTAGAATAATCTTTTGTAAATTAGCATGGAGATTGTTTTATTCCTACAGAAATCTGAACTGGATTGGGCAATATATTCCCTTTGATAAAACAAGTTTTAGAAGTGAATATTCATAAGCCTGCAGAAGTTTCCAAAATTCCATCACAAAGCACAAATCATACTCAAAACACAGCAACAGCTTTTTAAGATGGCATTTTTAGCTATAATTTAACATTGTCTTAAAATATTCTTCATTCTTTCCAGCTTGAATCTCAATACTAGTAAACAATGAAATGCAAGAATATCCGGGTTTAGGAATCTTCCGTATAGTTAGTATAGAAAAAATACCTTCAGATACATAAACAGTTTTCAAACACCTGTGTATCATTTCATAAAATCTGGATTACAAACATGAAATTCAACTATGTCTGAATATTTAGAAAGTGACTAGATTAAATATCTATTTTGTTTAAATTTTCAAATCTGGTCTTCAGAGTATTTATGGATGCTCAAACTGAAAAATACTCCGCATATCTGAAGTTCCTACAGTGGTTTAAATCTACAAGCAAAGTGTAGATTTAGTCTTTTAAATCCTTCTCTTCCCTCCTCTTCCTTTACTTGGACAAACTCAACCTCCCTTTCTCTCACTATTACTGAAATGTTTCTATTTATTAGACTTCTACTTTCTGTTTTAGTCTTTTCTTAAGGACTGTATAAGAGGCCATCCAATCCAGTTCCAGCTCTTTTTTTCTCATGTCTGTCAGCCACAGAAGCACATACTTAGAAATTAAATTTTCTGTCGTGGGAATTAAGTCTTCTCTATTAATTTCATGTTCGTTGGTCAAAATTTCAATTGTCCAAATTCTCTTAAGCATAAGAGCTTTATAAACACTCTTGAAGTATAACAGTAATGTAAAAGACCACACCCCACCAATTCATCTTCTCCAATAGTTCAATTTTAAAAGTAGCAATAAAAAGAAGAAAATAATTACTACACTTTTGTCATTGTTATTAGAAAGAGAAAATATAGAACTTCTGTATTAGTTGAAAGGAATTAAGGGGCAATTTTCAGCACCATCAGAGCTTTTTTTATAGTAAAGCTTTTGTAGGATATGAAAGACAAGTCTTCACACTGTATAACAGTGTTTTTGGAAAAATTAGGAAAGCAAAAACAAGACAGCATAACTTGACAAAATGCTTAATCCTTTCTTGGCAATGTATTCCTACATTGGTATTTCATCACCATTTACTAACATAATAAAAGAGAAGAAATAAGTTGCAAAAATTTATTTTATTTTCAAGTACGGAAAGATGATTTTAAGGTATAATTAAATTAAATAATTTTGTATAAATCATCTGCATATATTTATAAACATAATAAATATAATTAGGTATCATTAATATACTAATACTACAGATATTTAAGTCAGAATTCAATACAGTCCTTGACAAAAATGTCATCCAGGCCTTATGCTGGTAATTAAATATTAATTGCAATACCATGACAACAGAAACATTGTCTGTTCTTTCAGAGAGACAGATCCACTAGAAGAAACATTTGTGTTTCAGAGATAACATCCAGTATTTCCTCTAAGGCTACATGAGTCATCTTTCTCAAATTTCTGCCATAAAGTTTTTTTTAAAATAACATTTCCATGCTTAAGAATTAATATAATATGAAAAAGAAATAATCTAGGTAAGTGCTGTAGGAGAAATTCTTGCTAAAATACTCCTGCCACAGGGAAAAAAATAAAAACATTGTTTTGAGCCAGTAGCCAATTTCCATTTTGAATAAACTGTGGGAAGATTTCGCCTTCTGGAAACTAGTCAGAACTGGCCTTTGGCACCAGCACCTGCTTCTCAGAAGGCTGAGAAGTGATATGTTTTTTAAAATGAATTTAACATCTTTGATTCTTCCACCACCATTTTACAGAAGCCATGATTAAGGAATCCCTGCTACCAACTCAGCTAAATAAAAATAAATTTCAAATGCCTGCAGTGTTAAAATTCTTTGGGTTTTCCTACAGCAAATGGAATAGAAGCAATAAACCATCTTCCACTAGCATTTGAAATTAGGCAGAAGTGACTAACAAAGACCAAGTCTACCTTGCTGATAGCAAAATATGCTGGGACACTGCCTAGTGATAAGACTTAAGAGGATACAGTAAAATCAAAATAACTGAAAAGACCGTGGAGGCTTACCTCCTAATTTTCTAAACCTGAATATTTGCATTATTAAGTATAATGTATGTCTTACCATCTTCATTCAGGAACAATTTGTTGAATCTTAATCCACTAGGCTCTTTACCAACATATCTGTGCACATACTCTGTGCCAAGATCATTGACAGCAATCGCGTATTTCAAAGGCTTTACACAGGACTGCAGACAAAATGGAACTTTGGTATCACCCACAGAATGCCTGGGAAAAACACAGATGAAGAGGCTTGAAATTTCCTGTTTGTCAGCTGTGGCAGTAGACTGTTAAATGCTTCATCTATCCTTCAACATACAAGGACTACTAACAAAAACACCCAAAAAGCAAAAGCATATTATTACTAAGTCTCATTTTAAAGAACATAACAATGAGATTTAGAGGTTTTAGCAACTGACTCCATAAGCCAAGCATAACAAAGTCAGTTGCTGACTACTGCAGAGGTAACAAAATAAAAGCAAGGTCAGAAATGGGTTTGTAACAGAGCAAAAAAATCACCTCAAACCTCTAGACTTACACTTATCCTACTCAATTGCAAACCACATACTCAGCAGGGTACAGATGACCCAAACAGAGCCACTATATTGATTTATGTCTGTATAAACAAAGATGAGATACAGCTTGGTTTTGCAATTTGAGAACAACAATCAAATGGCCGTATTTACATTTCCTTTAATAATGGCGAGGATATAGCACTTATTACATGCTCTCCTTTGGAAAGTTTACTTTCAGCATCTATGTCAGACTGCACCAAAGAGTGACTCATGCAAGCAGCATATGCCACATCTACACAGAGCAAAAGGCTTGAAGCAGCCACTTGTCTGATGGCAAAATCAGGAGTGCATTTGCTTCTGTTCTTTGCAGAAAACACAAGAAGGCTTCAGCAAAAATCACAATACCACATTTTGGCATTATAAAAGCTAACATTACACAACATTAAGCATTACAAAAATTAACATTATAAGAACTTTCATTAGCACATAATATCCAAAACAAAGCAAAATGCCAATTTAAAGCATAAGTTTTTTTACTGTTAACAGATTATAATTCAGACACTTATACAGGGAGATGAAAAAAATACTTCTGCTCACTTGTACAGCTCCTCCCCTGAGATTACAGAACATACAGCTAATTAGAAGCAAACATACAGATGTCAACAGATCATGGCAAAATGAACTCCAAAATGACTCCAAGCGACAGCCACCAGAAGCAAGTCTGATGCTTTCAGGAATGCCCCATTCACAAACACAACACCTAAAAAATTGCAGTTACCAGAACCTGCAGTAGGACCACAGCAAACTGCAGGTCAGCAGAGCTGATGAGCACCTTGCATTGTGTACTCACAAAGGGAGACACAGAGCTCATGTTACTTCTCAGCTAGATGGTGCAAGATATCCCTTTACATCTAGGCTCCTAACTGTCTCTGCTACTCTGAGTTACTAATACTGGGAAAAATAAAATCACTCTGACTAGATCTAAGATCTACATACACCCTTACAGGGGAAAGCTTGATAAACCTGAAAAGCAAAATCGTATTCAGCTCTGTCCAGTTTCCACATCTTCATTTTCTTTTTAAAGAACATGAATCTGCACTTTTTAAGTGACACAGATTACATAACAATGTTACGGTGAACACATTAAAATGCAGAGGAGCTAACATTTAAGTACATTGTGACCTACACAGAAAGTTCTATAGCTTGATGCACAGGTACTACTAGACAAAGCTTTTCAACTTCCAAATATTATTGCTACAGAAGCATTGCCTCCATTCTTTCTTCAACTATTCCAAGAACAAAATGCAGAAGTTACAATATACCTCTGTCCATCCACGGTGCAAAGTGACACCCCCCACAAATCGGGGCTGAACTTGGCCAGTTGTGGAATATAGTCAGCAACCTATCACAGCAGGAAATAAAGAGAGACACATTACAATATCCAAAATACTTAACTCTATCTTAATTAAAATAAATATCAATTGAAAGAATACACAAGGTACAACTGATTTATTCTACAAATAATCACCTTGTATATCTACAACTTCTTTAGAAATTATTGTATTCACTAGATCGTTATCAAATTAACATTTTTTTTAAGTAAAATTTTCAGCACATTCAGAGAGGTACCTGTGTTCTGTATTACAGCATGTCCAGCATTTTCAAATAATATAGAATTTTTAGCTTGCAACACAGTCTGGGATTTTTCAACTAATTTATTGAAAATAAGCACCAGTATAAATTTTGTTTACTAGCCAAGGTATAGTATTAACAATTACTTTTGTCACACAATCCAGACAGATGTGTAGAGCTGCACAATTTTGCTATAGCCTAAGTGTAGTCTGACAAATTATACAGCAGTCTCATGCAAAATAAAGAATAATGCTATTTTCATATTCCAACATCAAAATGCTACAAGATTCTTAGAGGCTGTGAACTGTATTTCTAACACAGTTTAAAAATTGCAGGCATAACAACTTCCAAAACTCTTTCATCAAGTTACCAGTTTAATTTTATAAAATGTTAAGAAAAACATTTTATACTACTTAACAGTGTACTTACTTAACAAGTGACTTAACAAGTGTCTACTTAACAAGTGACTTTTGGTTAATACCAAAAATCTACAGAAGGTTGAAGCTGAATTTACAAAGAGGTTACCTTTCCTCCAGATTGTTTTTTAGCACTTTCATATAGCTCATCAATATGGGAAGTAAACGACATAAAATCTGGAATGACAAACTTCCTTCTGAAAGCTTGAGTAAGCAACACAATATTACTCTGTACACACCTGCAAAAAGTTAAAAACATTTATTAGTACTCTGACAGTGTAGTGTGAAAAGCAATTACATGTTATTTAATTAGGACCTTCAGTCCCTTGAAGCTACATGCCTACAAGAACAAGTCTGTATTTCTTTTCCAATTTGCCACTCTATTTTTTAAAATTAGTTGTAATAGCTTTACTGCATTCATTTTATTCCTTTCTACTTAAAGCTCTCTTTTGAAGTTTCAACTGTGAAGCTGTACTGTGAAGTATTATCAATCTGCCTTCAAGTAGCACCTCAGCTCGCAAAAGGGATCTAAAGCACCCAATTCTTGGGATCAAACCACCTGAAGTTTATCTAATCCAATCCTTGTCTAAAAAAGTGCTAATTTCAGAGTTAGATCAGACTTGGGAGGTTCAGGGTTGCTTTCTCTCACTTCACCCTTTCACCACGAACTGAGGTGAGAACGCTGCCGACAGACTAAACTGGAATGTGATTCCGCTCTAATAAGAAAAAAAAAAAAACCTGTGGAAAAACTTGATAACATCTCCTGAACTAAGCAAAAGTTAATAGTGAGCCGTACTGCAAGTTTCTTCTTTCAAATCCCCGGCACTCAAGGAATCTCTGTTGCCTTTCAGCCCACAAAACACAGCTACGCTATCGGCCACACCTTCTGAACGTCAGCCCATCTGGGACAGCTAAAAATGCGATGAGGTAAAAAGGAAAAGACTTATCTAGGACAAACAGAAGGAAGGATGAAAACTCAAATTGAGACATGCTAAAAGTGGTGTGTCCGTGGGTGAGAGAGGAGAGCAATTGGCAGCCATTATCAAGTCACTTGAAATATGACCTGATAAAAGGTATTAACAGCTCTATCCCAGGACAAGCAGGACAAAGGTAGGTTTAACAGCAAACAAACAGTTAACACCTTCACACCGTGCCTTCTGGCAGTGTTGACAGAAGCAGACACATACCATTAATGCAGGCAAGTGGAAAGTTAACATCTAAGCACATGCTACGAAGAAGAGCATACTTTCCAATTAATACTTAATCAGAAAAAAAAAAATTAGGGAAATGTTTTCACTTAGAATAGATATTTCAATAATCCTACTATTAAAAGTCATCATCAGTTCAAAATGAAGGCGCATGAAGATTAGTGAAGAGACAGAATTATGCTCCCTTTGAATCTCTCTCCCTGTTTTTCTAAGCCTTTAAACTCCTCCTACTTCAAGGACTTTATCTTAAATTCAACCGATATCCATTTCAAATGCTGATAAGCTCTACTCTCCGAAAGTGAAAGAGAAACTGTGAAGTTTCCGATGTACGCAGTCACCTTACAAACTGCTGTCTGTAATACGCTGCTTTCTTAGTCTATGTTAAAATTGCAATTGAGTTGTTTTTGTTGCAATCTTTTTTTCTCTGAATCTTGCAAAAAATCCTGTTTGCTTTTGTTCCCAGCAGCTTCCAATTACAGTCACCTACTCCAGGCGCAAAACCCCTTTTCAAAAGCAATTAATAACACTGATGGCAGCTATGTGTGCAGAAGGAGTAACAACATCACATACACTACTTCAGATGCACTTCTACATGGTCTGTACTACATGGACAGCATTAAGCACTCCTACAAGGAAAGAAAATATCTGAAGTTCACCCAAACCTTTTAGAACTATTCAATACAAAATCTGGGAAACAAGAAGGCAGTATGCACTGAAATACAGACCTCTTAAGATCACATTATGTTTCTGAAACAAGATGGGCATTTATACACTTAGAATTTACACCAAGCCTATGATGCTCACTTTAGCAGTTCACTCATTTTAATGTAGGGATTGAAACTCACTATAGAAATGGCTGTGCTGGTAAAGGACATTACTTATTGTTACCAAATTTTCCCAGATTCTGTCAAGGTCATTATCTGGCTATTTATCCTGGTACTCCTTAATGCAAGCAAATCCTATGAATTCACAAACTAAATTAAATACAAGGGTTCATATGAATTCACAAACTAAATTAAATACAAGGGTTCAAGTAACCTAGATGGGTATTCAGAACAATAGGTGCACGAACAAAATAACAGAGTTCTTAGGTCTCCCTTTAACAGGCCAGTAAACAGGATTGAAAGTTTTCAGTCAGCCAGGACATGAACCCTGACAAGCTCTAAAATTCTACAGCTAACATCTCCTCCCACCGATGTAATTAACTAATTATGTTCCAGGTAACCTTCTGGAGATGGCTGGCCTCAGGCTCCAAAGAAGTGGAGCAATAGGAAAAGATCACAGGGAGGGATTTAAGTAAATAATTATACTGATAAATAAAAACCTTTCTACAGTCAAATCTTGCTAACAACTTGGCCCTTATCTCTCATAGTTTAGTGTTGTTCAGGATAGGTACACTAAAAATGTCCTACTTTACATTTTTCCATTTTGACAAACTACAATCTCAGCCTGAAAAAAAACTAATAAAAAACTCTCTTGCCAAATCCCAATCCAAGCATTTCTTGCCCCACTTCAAAAAATGTCATTTCAAACTATAATTTTTTCCTGAAACATTTTGCTTAGGCTGCAATTCTTATGATCAATATTAACTGTCAATGACTTGTATAACCAAGTCTGAAAGCAATACCTTGAGGGGTTTTGGAAATTGGATCTTTATTCTCTAGCATAAAGTTGGGATCACTTTGTTTGCTTTACCACCTTGTTAGGTTTATACATTATTTTTCAAGTTCTGACTCAGACTGCTTATTACTGCTTCCCTACACAAAGCAGCCCAAGTTTCATCTAACAACAGATGAATTGCTGAGTACTATTATATTAAGTAGTACCAAAAAGGAAAAAAAAGGAAAGAAAAAAAATTCTCATAGCAAGCTGTTGCACTGCTTTCAGCAGCAGCCTGGTCTCACCCTGCAAAGGCCACATTATGTTACACAAATGCAACATTAACAGCTAATTCATAAATTTATCCACACTCTCTCCAAAATGTGCACCTGAGAAATCTTTAACTCAAATTCTAGAGATGAAAGATTAAAACTCCAAGTTGTTCTGCCTGTATCATGGAGATTCTGATGTGGAGAGTGCTGTAAAGCCAAAAAACTTCAAAACAATGTCATTTTAGTCAAATTGGAGCCTAATGTTTAGAACCACTAAAAAGGCATACAGAATGACAGACAAGACAGATGCATGAGCTGGTGTATTTTACAGGTAATTTCTAATGGACTTGATTGAGTTAGTCAAGCTTATGCTACCACTACTCCAGATCACTTAAACTTGATACTTCACTTGATCTGGCAGCTTTGGATTCAAATTCAAGAGGAGAATTACACCACTGACTTATATGTTTGGGGAACTGAAGCTTTCAAGTCCTGAAGAAGTACAGCTGACTAGATACATTATTATATTTCACACCTTAAACACTCGTAGAACAAAATACAGGGACCCTGTGCAAGTCTCTTCACAACAAATGCAGTGTCCCTACAAGGAACAGGTAACCAAATTTGAGGGTTTTCAATTTACAAGAAAGGTTACAAAGGAGCCTTCTGCTGCTGCAAAGAAAAACTTGCTATGTGAAATAAGATTCACCTCTCCACCTCTGTATAATCTTTACATTCAAAACTCTTCCTACACAAGAAGCAAGCACGTAGGCTTTCCACAAATTGTTAAAGTAATGACTACTCTCCTCACACAGAGGATCAAATCCAAGAGATGTGACACAGAACCTAAGATAACCCTGCTAATTAGCAATAAATTCTTATTCAAATGCAGAGCCCTTGCCTAAAACATAATTCAGTTTACTGTGACAAATAAGCCTTTTTGTATAAATATAACACATAATAGCAAATGCATTTTCTTTCCAATCCATCCATACACTGAGGAAGGTTTGTGAATCTAACAATTTAGAGTTTTTACTCTGCTGACAATAAAATCAGTGAAGATCTGGTCTAGAACTTAACACAGGAGTCAAGTTAGTCCATGCAGGACCTTTAAAAAAGTATCTCACATCTGCTTAGGGAGTTGTCTGCTTTTTTTTTGTCGCACACACAGACATTAACTTTTGCTCAATCTATTTCCAAAAATGTTTATATATATTTTAATATATATATATACATACATTTTATGTTTATATATTTATACTTCCATAAACTATGTAAATACATAGTATAGCATAAGCATATATATTGTATATATCTATATATACACCTATATGTATGTAAAACATATGTATTATATATATACACTTAAAAAACTGTATGTGCAAATAAGTTTTAGGTATTATTATTTACCCTGCAAATGGAGTAAGAACTTAGAAAAATAGTCTAAAAATTTCATTTCTAAATTTAAGAGCCTCTACATTTCTAATCTTTTGGCACACAAACGCTGCAAGTAGAGGAGCAAAGGAGTGTGCTTGAGACAACCTGAACAGTGCTTATACTTTTCAGCTGACTACAGACTTTGCTAAAAAAACCAAACAAAAGCATCACTAAAATACAGCACACAGATCTTTTCCTAAACAGACCAATGTCTGCAATCCTAACCCCTGTGATCTCCATATATCTTGAATTTTAACGTCACTGATTTCCATATACTCACTTTTAGAATTACATACATGCTCTGAACATCCTGCCACACAGAAGCAGCATCCTGAGCTTCAGATTAAAAACTGACAGTGCAGCAAGAGAGCAGTTTTATGTAATCATACTAAACACTTGATGCTGCATCAATTAATTTTGTTTGGCACCTGACCAAGAGCTGCAGTATGGGGTCAGACACACATGCAAACAACACTGACACATTAAGCTCCTGTGGAGATCACACAGCCTGTTTGCTGCAGGAAATCTGAGAACAAACTTTTATCAAAACAGCATCAGGAGCGTGTGTTTGACTCTAATTGATTTATATATGTCATGTCTCTCCTTAAGACAGCACTCAGTAACACACAGACAGCATTCATCCAGAATTACAGTTACATAATTGACAGAAAGTTTACTTTTTAAAAAGGTCTTTGTCCAGCATAACACCATCTGAAGTAGTCTGAAGAGTCAGTCTTAGCATATCCATGCACTCTTTCAATCGAGGATCAGATGTACGTAATCCTGTAGATTTGAGTGCCTATTGCAATAAAACAATAATTACTAAGTGAAAAGATATGCTATTACAATCAAGTTATCTACTGCTCAGCATTTATCACTGTAAGAGATCTGTCACTGCATCATCAACAGAGACACTGTGACACTCTACTGATTCTTTAGCAATTTCCTTTGGCCATTTTGGCTGCATTTTATGTCAGAACATTAATGTTATTTGAAATCCAGTGGTCCAACTACATTTTTCACAAGCATAAATACTACTGAGCTATGCCACAGGCACAGCTGCTTTCAAAGATAGTCTTCTGCACATCAAAGAAGTGAACACTGACATTAATATACTCATTCTCTTACTTAACTACAGAAACAGCACTGGGGGAAAAAAATACATTCCTTCCCGCAGCTAAACATGTACAACAGAAATTATTTGCTTTGCATTCTTGCATTAAAAATGTTAAAATAACCTTGCAGTAGTTAGCTTTCATACAGCACACTGGAACAGTAAACTTACAGTTATGAATTTATGAACAGGTATTTTTTCTTGTCCTTCTGCAATAGTATAGAAAAGTAGATCTTCTAAACTGGGAAGGAGACCTTGTTTCATTTTACTGGAAAACAGAACAAAAAACAAAGATTATTTTAGTGCCTATTTTTATTTATACACATTTCTGCATTATCCTCAGGGAAACACATTTTCACGGCTACCACTAATTTCAAAGAACATTTTCATCAGTGAACACAAAGCTTAGTTAGACTTTAAGCAGAAAAAAAAGGTAATATTACAATATTACCTTTAATATCACATTATAATTAATATTACAATATTAAAAGGTAATATTACAAGCAGCATAGATTTTACAGTAGCAAACATTCTGCAACTCAGTCATATTTTTACTGTCATACATTTACTGCTAAGATTACACTTAGATTTTTTTGGGAGCAGATTAATCACACATCCCTCATTTTGATGTTACCAAGGATAGGTATGTTATTACTTGCAGAGGATAAATTATTTATAAGATTCCAGGATGTACATGCCTCATAATGAAGTTGCAGAGCATACTGACCCAACTGTTTTACAGGCAAGAGATGATGATAAATGTGTAATATTTTCTTCCAAACAGTCCCATTTTCAGGACTGCACAGAGGCATCCTGAAGTCCTTATCCTTCTAGAAGCTTATGTAAGCCCCATCAGTTACCATGAAACCAGCAAAGCCATCTGCAGCGTAATAGAGCACCTGAAGCAGGAGTGACTCTCATCACACCTACTTAGCTAAGTAAACCCAGTGTAGATGCACCTTTAATGGTCACTGTGCTTATCAGTGTAAACACACCGGCTCTCCCAGGATCCCAGGTGTCACCTATTTCACTGATATATGCTTCCCCTACGACTGCGGGTTTTCATCACCTGCATCTCCATTTTAAGTGAAATCTGAAGGAAACCTATCAAACTAAGCACTCGAATTCCTTCTATGACAGAAAGCTGTAGTACTACAGCTTTCCCTCAAAGCCTTTGGAAGTTTACAGATTTAACCTGCGAAAAGTGTAACAGTATTCCCTGATATTCCAAAGCACCCTGCAGCAGGCAGGAGCCCAAGTCTTTACGCTTGCCCTGTAAGCAGTGCCTGCTACACTTCCAGACTGGGAGGGGCAGCGACAGCAAAGGGATTCTGATTTTTTGGTCGCCTGAAGTGCCCAGGTTTGTTTCCAGACAAAAAAGCCAATGTTCCAATGTTTGACCAACAAAAATACATAAAAGCAAAAGAAAAAAATATGTAGATAGTAACTAAAATGCAGAGTATGCAGTCTTACATTATTTTAGCCATCAGTTTTAAAGGTCTATTTTATAATCTATTAATGCTGGCAATGCCTTGTTACTATACAGTAATAGATCAACTATTGCCTGAAACTAAAATGCTCAGTGGCAATTTATGTATTTTTATATATTTATACATGTGTTTACAAAAAGTTGGTCCAAATCCAGTCACTGAAGTTGTCAAGAGATTAGTAATTCTTTGAATAACAAACTCAGGGTCACAACTGCAAAAATAAAATGCTACAGCTAAGCACAGACCCTAGATAGGCCAATGCAATCTTACTGACTGACGTTTAATCCTCTCCTCTCCCAATACTTACACAAGTCAGATTTATGATTATTTTTAATAAAAATCTGATTATACACAAATACCCTTATAAATTTAAGACAACCTCTAGATTGCCCTTGCCTCCTTCCTCTCCTCGTAACTAGCTGTGAAAACCAGTAGCAAAAAATATCACCTCTCATTTTCCAATTTAAACCCCTGTACTTACATACTAAGAACAGAAGACAGCTTTGTAAGCCAACAGAACTTTCCTTGTCTTACAGTCTAGATATTTTTTTTTAATTTAAATTATGCTGGCTGACTAATGCACAGACAGGCTGGCAATTCAACCAAGACAAACGCTTGCAACTACCTCAAGCAAATTACTGAACAGCCCTTTTGCTAAAGAAAATTCAGGTCTTCCAGGCAGCATGTTTCACTTTGAATCCTTTGGGGATAGTATGTCCAGTCAAGCCAACAGAACCAGAACTACCAACACAGCAACTAAAGCTTTAGGACGTCTGCATCCTAATTCTGCAGGGAACTAATTTTAAAAGTTATGCTAAGTTACATCATCTACACCCCTACATCTTCATCATTTACACAGAACACTCATCTGAGCTCCCAAAATGTCAAGATTTCATGTTTTAAGGAATGTCTCTGCTACACAAGTCATTCCTGGGCTGCTGAAGGTCTGGCAGAGGAAACTTTCCTACTTCACTCTGGCAAAACCAGCCAGCAAACACACTGAGAAATGTTAACTGATAACCTATTTAATTACACATTTCTGAGCAATTACTCAATTTTACAGCTGTTCCAAATAGAGAATTTCAGTCTGGAAAGATGTAGAAAAAATACTTCAGCCATTTAACCAGGATTTTACCAGCCTCTTCATAAGATTTTGATCTATTAAAGAGACGTGCACCTTTCACACCAGAAAATCTCTCAACGTGGTTTTTATATCTCTCACATCTGCTGTTGTTCAATATTGGGTCACTCAGCCTAATTAAACAACAGAGCTGCACAGACAACCAAAGCAAAGAGGACTACATTCAATATATTTACAGAAAATTGCTCCTTGTCAAATAGTCCATCTTTTGGTAAAGTTTATCAGCTAAATAGGGGTGAAAAGGCTTGCTCTGCAGTTTATCAGATCAGTGATGTCAGTAACTAATGTTTGCTTAACCTAAAAGATGTGTTTTGGCACTGTGAACACACTTAGCAAGATAATTCTGTTCCACACACATAAAAAGCTGTTTTTCAGGTCAGGGAACTTGCAGTTTTCACAGTCAAATTAAGTGGAAATTCCAGTTTACCTGATTTCATGAATAATGACTTTTGATACTTCTTTACCTTCTTGAAAAAAAAAAGAAAAAGCACCAGACTATTAAACAACTAGGCTTCTTTGGTACTGTACTAATCTGTGGACTACAATACTGGTGGACTGTTTTTTTAAATACAAAGAAAAACCAACATAGGAATTCCAAGCACAAGTTCTTCTTTCAGATCTTCCTTTTGCATCAGTACAATGTCTATGCCAGATTGTGGGGGGGGGACTTCATTTTAACAAATGCTGTAAAAACAAGATTAAATTTCAAATAATGCACAAAATTCTTATTCTGTACTTCGGGATAGAACTGACAAAATGCAAAATAGGACCTACAGAACAACAAATTATATAAAGACATGACATTGCTAACGATAGTTTCAGGCATTATTAACAAATATGACACCAGTCATAAAATGGAGGTCACAATTACTGTCACAAACAATGGTCCCTCAGGGACCATTGAGGATCTTAATCAATGACACCAACAGTGAGAGAATGAAGCCTCACAAGTTTGCCAATGACACCAAGCTGAGTGGTGCAGGTGGACAAGCCGGAGGGATGGGCCAATGTCCAGAGGGACCCCCATCTGAGAGACACACTCAAGAAGCTTGTCCAGGTGTGAAACTCATGAAGCTCAGCAAGGTAAAGTGCAGAGTTCTACACCCAGGCCAAGGTAACTCCTGGAATCAACACAGTCTGGGGTAAGAACAGACCAAGAGCAGCCCTGCTGAGAAGGATTTGTGGGTGCTGGTGGAGGAGAGGCTGGACACAACCCAGGCACAGGCACTCAGAGCCAAACGTGTCCTAGGCTGCATCCAGAGCAGTGTGGGCAGCAGGTCAAGGAGGGGATTTTCCCCTTTACTCTGCCCTGCTGAGACCCCACACGGAGTACTACATTCAGTCCTGGGGCCCTCTGCACAGGAATGACACCAGCCTATTGGAGCAGGTCCAGAGGAAGCCACCAAGATGGACAGACGGATGGATGAGCACCACCCCCTAAGAGGTAAGGCTCAAGGAACTGGGGTTGCTCAGCCTGGAGAAGAGGAGGGTCCTAGGAGACCTCACTGCAGCCTTTCAATACCTTCAGTGAGTCTGTAAGAGAGATGGGGACAGGCTTTTTAGCAGGTTCTGTCACAAGAGGACAAGGCGTAATGGTTTTCCACTGAAAGAGAACAGCTTTACATTAGATATAATGAAGAAATTTTATGGTGAGGGTGGTGAAATGCTGGAACAGGCTGTCCAGAGAAGTGGTAAACGCCCCACCCCTGAAAACATTCAAGGTCAGATTGCATGAGGCTCTCAGCAGCCTGATCTGGTTGAAGATATCCCTACTCATTGCAGAGGGGTTTGCATTAAGTGACCTTTAAATGGTCTCTACCAATCCAAACTATTCTGGGATTCTATGAAAGCTGCAAGTCACAGTCAGTAGCCACTCTACCTAAGACAGGCACCTTGAAGAAGTTGTCAGCATACTACAGATGCTGTATACCTTGGTTGTATCTCCAAAACTTGCCAAGTCACTAAGTAACTGCTTTCTGTCCACTGGTCCCATAACAGAGGTAGGTAGCTATTTACCCAAGAGCTACCAAGGTTCAAGAGCAAACTACATATTTGTAAACTTAGACCAAAGACATACATGTTCAGTAGCTAACAAAGTGCTTCTGGTAAAAAAAAAACCAAAACTCCAGCTTCAAAACCTTGGCCTCTACAGAAGTAATGAAAGGTCTAATAAAAGTGCCCTTCTGTTTCTTGCATCTGAGTATTGTATCCATATTCCAACAGAAGTATCAGCAAAATGAAACACTGCCTGGTTACTTGTTATGCCTCTGTTATCTAGCCTGCAAAAGCAAATTTATTTTTAAAAGTATCTCCAGAATTCATCTCTGCCCTTAAAAAAGAGCACCACCACTCCCTCATCACTAAAGAAAAACAACCACCTTCCTTAACTGCTTTGTGATATTCTATATACCAGTGTCTAGCACTGTAGCAATTTAGCTAAAAAAAGTGAGCAATTTAGCTTTCAAAAGTTAGGGTAACTCACGTTTTGCTCCTCCCTCTCACCTTAATCAAGGCCTTTTTAATTTAGAAATAGCTTCTACTAAGATAAACTGTTTCATCCCTTTACTGTCCAGTACAAGATGCAAGATGAACCCCCATACTGAAAGTAAAAGCAAGCAAAGAACAGTTACACTGAAAGCAGGAGCAAAGGTTATTAAATATTGTACATTTCTATAACTGAGGAGTGTATTAGGCTACTGTGCTTTAATAACTCAAGCATGAGCATAGATACTATTCTGTTTTAATCCACAATTCCTATTAATTAAATTTACTGGTCTGTGACCACTCTTAGTTTAAGCTCAATTATTTTTTCCTGTCCAAAATACATTAAGTTTCAGTTGGATACACAGTGTGAAGGCTGGATAGCATGGGTAAGGAGGTGATGGAAGATGTTATGGAAAAAATGCACCAGGGGATCTGGTTATGCAATGGGATAGTAGTTATTTCATCAGCCACAGACCTCATAATTTATTCTCACTATGAAGAATTGAACTGTTCCAAATTTCTGTACAGCCTTTGCAGAGAACATTTTAGGCTTTTACTTGCAACTCCTACTCTGTACACAAGGAGTGTTAGGAAAGCAAATAAACAGGAAAACCTTACTGCTGCCTTTTGACATCATGGGTTATTTCAGTATCCCAGAACCATGACCTTATAATCAAATAGAATAAAAATAGTGCCCCAACACTAACTAAAAAAAAAAAAAAGGAAAAAAGAAAAGGAAAAAAGAAAAAGGCTATTGCCAGTTGGGTCCACAAACCATTTGTCAAACACAACTCAAATGTATGGATGGCAAAGTGCTGGAATCAGCAGAATACACACTGCACTGACTTAGCTCAGTTGTCAATGTAGTTCAGACACCTGTCTTTTGAAGAACCTCACTTTTCTTCTCAACCCTGTACTCTGTCTTAATATAGCAATGATTTCCACATGGAATGTACCATTTACAAATGTTTAAAGGAAGATTTTTATAGTTCTGCTTCAAGAAAAGTAAGAATGAAAGTATCCAGCAGCCTTGACTAATGTGCCACCAGGAATTCCTGCACAACCTGAAATGAAAAGGAAGTTTCTAGCTTTTACTGTGTTTGTACTACATGCTACATGTTTTATAGAATTTCTCCCTGTTCATTTTGCAGTTTCAAGAACAAACATCTGACTTTCGAACACATCCTTTTGTCAAAAGCCAAAAACTGTTAAAAGTGTTTAACTGGTTTGTGATTACATAGCTTTACCACACGTTAGAAATGAAACAATTTCCTGAATTGATGCTAGCTGTAGGAAGCTAATAACAGCTCTTCAATAAATCACCTTGGCAATATCCTCAAAATCCCATCACAGCTGGCATGCTGGTTTTTTCCAAAGTTTTTAACGTCTGTATTTCTGCTTGAAAACAGAAGTGCAGTCTTTATAAACCGCACCTATTCAAGCCACAGAAGAATATTTTTTTGTTCCAAAACATTATATAGAGAGCTAATTCAAAGAGATTTCATATTTGTTGGACAAACAAAGGCATAAATTTAAAAATAATACCCGTTATGGTTGTGTATTATATTGCATATGGTTACATAACCTGACGGGCATGCATTTTTTAAGGCATCTGACAGCAGAAGTAGCTGGTGATGCTTTAAAGCAGGCTGTGCCCCACTGAACCAGGCTGAGTAGCTGACACATCTGGGGGGAAAAAGCAGAGAAGAACAAGGTCACAGCCTCTCTTGCCACCTGCCACATTGAAGTTCATGCTGAAAAAATCCCCACAAACCACAACTCAAAAGCAGAACTATTAACAAGCGAAGTGCTGAAGCCTTCCTGACTAGCTCAGTGGAACCTCTTCCAGGATAACAGAGACTTTACTCAGTGTCAAAACAAGGTACTCCTTTCTCTCGGCCCTATTTCTTCTGTCATTTGCTCTTTTCATCTAGGTAATAAGCATAGCAAAGCCTGGGAAAGCAGCTTGGGTTTAATTTTAATTATGCCACCCCATAATCAGTGCACAGGGTGCCTACTGGAATGCCACGGGGCACATTTCAAACACATACAAAGGAGAAGTCTTCATGGGGCTTGCAGTTAAGCTGTCAAACTTCTTGTAAAAGGTTATCTGAGATTCAGAACCTACCCAGGTCCAAACAGCCAATGCACAGACTGTCAAGTCAGGGGGTGGTAGGAAATGAATACTCAAGACTTGCATAATGCAGACTAACAGAGAAGAATGCTCTGCCAAACCATTTATCTCACCATTATACTCTACCCCAGTATCCACTACCAGTCATTACCAGGTACAAAAATTGGAGCTGATACACCTGTCTCCGATGTTTTTTTGGTTTGTTTGTTTTTTTTTTTTTAAGGAGTCTTTCAGTTTCTGAGTGAAGGAATATTAACTCCATAAAAATATACAGCCTTATCATTCTACTACCTGCACGTACCTTTGTAACTAAGGGACAATAAGGATCCTGCAGCACCTATAAACATCTGTACTCACCACGCACGGATGGCAGTATCTGTCCCTGGCTGCATTAGATTACAGAATTGTTAGGGCTGGAAGGGAACTCTGGAGATCACCCAGTCCCCAGTGCCCCCGCCAAGGCTGGGTCACCCTAGCGCAGGCTACACAGGACCGCATCCAGGTGGATACAGAGGCGGAGAAGACAGTGCTGCAAAACTTCCAAGGCAGCACTACGCACCATGCACACTGCCTTTAATAATTAATGCGAGATGACACAGCTTTCGCTTCTCTTGAGAAATATTTTTAGCCAAGTGGAAGCGCTACCAAAGCCATCCTACCACCTGCGCCGGGCCTCCCCACGGCCGGCACCCACACACAGAGGCAGGAGGGACCCCCGGGGGTGCCGGGGGAAGCCCGAGGCGCCGCTGGGCCCCACGCCGCGGGGAGAGGAGCCCCGAGGGGCGCACACGGCCCCCGCCAGGCGTGCG